>CM035407.1:86160341-86420341 GCA_020310875.1 Ceratopteris richardii | reverse complement strand
TGGCTGAACCAAATGCTTCGAGATTTTGAAAACACAAAGTAGACTTCAAGCTGGTTCCAAGAAGCTATAGATTATGAAACATGGTTGAGAGTTCACTGAGATATGACTAGTTAAAATTTACTATTCTGAGTAGTCATAGAAGAGGAGTAGACAGAGATGATCAATGAGCTATATGTATTATATAACATGATTGTACAATATCATTGGCATAGAAATGATGCACAATGATGATGGGCTAAGTAGGCTATGGTGTGAGCCACTCAGCTTCTACATTAGATCAAGAATTAGGCTCAGAATGAGACACCCACACCGCGAAATTTACAAAGGCTTTTTATAAGAAGTTCTTCCAAGTTTGAATTTGAATTCAAAACTTTGCTCCATCTAAAAATGACTTCAAAAATTTAGGAGCTATTCTCTCAAATTAATTCATAGCTCATACTCCTCGTAACTCCATGAGATATAAGGTTTTACAAGATTCTCTCAAGGTATAAACCTTGCACAATGATAAATGATCAAGTAATTATAAGCTATGGTTCATATGAATCATCAATGCTTCCATATATAGTCTTCCATGCTAAGCCAAATGTGTAGGCTTGTACATTTGCACCAACAGATCCCCCTCAAGCCAAACATTTTGGCTTGTATTGCTTCTTCAGTCTTCTTAAATTTCTTGTAATCCAATCATGGTTTTGAACTTGCAAAGCTTAGTACCATCAAGTGCTTTGGTTAACAAATCAGCACATTGCATATTTGTAGATACATATGCTAATTGAATCTCTTTGCTCAAGATTTTCTCTCTAACATAGTGATAGTGCAGTTTTATATGCTTGGTTCTTGCATGCTAAATGGGATTGGCTGCAAGATGCAAAGAACTAGTGTTATCACCAAAGATCATTGGTGAATGAGTATGAAGTCCCAAATCTGAATAGAGCAATCTAATCCAAATAGCTTCTTGTGTAGCATTTGCTAATCCTCTGTATTCAGCCTCTGTTGAAGATAGAGCAACAATTGGTTGCTTCTTAGAAGACCATGAGATGGGCTTATCACTTGCAAAAGATAAATATCCAAAAGTACTTCTTCTGTCATCCTTACATCTTGCCCAATCTGCATCTGAGTACAACTTTATATCCAAATCTGATGTGTATGGGAAGTAAAGACCTTGATTTTGAGTACCTTTGAGATACTTCAAAATTCTTTTAGCAGCTTCCAAGTGAGCTGCTCTAGGTTTATGCATAAATTGACTTAGAACACTTCTCCATAACATATGTCAATCCTTGTTAATGTTGCATAGTTTAGACTTCCAATTGTGCTTTGATAACCTGCAATGTTTTCAAGAAAATCACCTTCATGAGCACTCAATTTATGATTTACTTCCATAGGAGTGCTAGCTACTTTTGCATCCTCCAAGTGGAACTTCTTCGACATGTCCTGCACCTATTTCCTTTTAGTCATGTAAATTCTAGAGTTAGTTTATACTAACTCAAGTCCAAGAAAATATTTCAAAAACCCTAGGTCACTGATCTTAAACTCCTACATCATCTATTTTTTTATTTGTTTGATAGCATCACTACCTGTAAGAATGATGTCATCCACATATACACATATATATATCATTTCTAAATTACTCCTCTTGATAAACAGAGAAGAATGTACCTTGCTCATCATGAATCCTTGGTATTGAAGGTAGGTTGTTAACCTATGGTTCCATGCCCTAGGTGCCTGCTTCAAACCATAAAGAGCTTTCTTCAATTTGCACACATGATTTACCTTGCTTGGATCTTCATAGCCAGGAGGTTGAGCCATGTAAACCTTCTCTAAAATCCACCCATGAGAAAATCATTTTTCACATCTAGTTGATACATATTCCAATTTCTAGATGCAGCTACACTTACCAATACTCTGATGGTTGGCATCTTAGCCACAGGTGAAAAATTTTCTTCATAATCTACTCCTTGAGTTTGTGCAAAACCCTTAGCCTCAAGTCTAGCTTTATACCTGTTTATGGATCCATTTGACTTCCTTTTGATTTTCTAAATCCACCTAGAACCAATTACCTTCATTGATGCTTTCTTGGGTACTAGTTCCCAAGTATCATTCTCTTGGAGTGCTTCTATTTCTTCATCCATAGCCTCCTTCCATTCTGCTTTGGTACTTGCTTCTTCATATGAAGAAGGTTCTTCAATTGATAAATCCTTAGCAAGATGTGTATGTGTATGTGTTTTTGTATGGGTATGTGTTTTTGTATTTGTATGTGTATGTCAATATGCATGTGCACGTGTACGTGTACGTGTATGTGTGCGTGTACGTGTACGTGTGCGTGTACGTGTACGTGTACGTGTACGTGTACGTGTACGTGTACGTGTACGTGTACGTGTACGTGTATGTGTACGTGTACGTGTGCACGTGTACGTGTACGTGTACGTGTACGTGTACGTGTACGTGTACGTGTACGTGTACGTGTACGTGTACGTGTACGTGTACGTGTACGTGTACGTGTACGTGTGTATGCATATGTGTATGTGTATGTGTATGGTATGTATATGTGTGTTGAAAATCAAGTCTCAATCATGCAAAAGGGATCAACCATGAGTTTTGCAAGTGAACCAATCAAAAAGGAGGACCAAAAGTCGTGGAAGAAAGTTAGAAGCTCCACCAAACTCAATCCAATTCAAATCTCATCAATCAGCCATCAAAAAGTGCACCTACACTGATTGGTGGGTGGTTAGCTAGATTGTAGAAAATGGAAAACTCTATATAAGCATCATCCCGCCTTTTTTCTTGATTTTTATGCATTCCATGAGTTTTTCATTTAGTTTAGTGAAGTAATTAACTCCAGCAAGCAGCCCCCTTGCTGCTTACCTCATTTTCTCATGATTTTGCTCCTCAATATTTAGAGGTGTAGTTAGACTTTTTCAAATGTGATTATACCAAATTGGAGAGCATTATTTTCTCTCAAATTGTACTCATTTTCATTGATTTCAAGCTTCATTTGTTCTCTCATATAGTGCCTTGAAATTTTCCAAAGTTTCAAGTCCTTTGACCGAGTGAGTTGTGAGAAATTGTCAACTTTGTGAAGGTATATCTCTACACATAGGCAGAGGGTGTTGCAAACAGGTAGCCTGTTTTGTAGAGGGTGGTCTCCCAACTAGAATATCCATTTGGGATGATTTAGAGCTTGTTGGGTAGCTCTTATAGTCTATTGTAAGTTTTTAAAATGTCATTTTAATTCTCTATACTAGTGCAGAGAAAAATTCAGAACAATTAGCATATATCACTGCTTGTGGACCTAGTGGAGGGCAGCCATCTTCCATTGTTGCATTGGGGTGTTAGAATCATCCCCGGTCAGTGGTATTAGAGCCACTTTGGAGGCTTGGAAACATCAGTGGGCAGCATATTGAAGATTTGAAGGTCTCAAGTCAACTCGTGGAAGCACAAGGAGGACTTATCAAAGCAAGAAGACATCAAAAGGGGGCTATGTCAATCGAGATCTCAACTAGTGGAAGGTTTGCAAGGGAATAGCTATCAAAAGGTAATATCCACACCTTTTAAGGCATACAAACACTTGAGGAGAAGCTAGAGGAGCATTTTAGAGCTCAGTATGGGTGAGTATAATGCACAAATAGAGAAGTTAGAGAAGGGCAATTATCAACCATGGAAATTTAGAGTTAGCAACTACCTTATGGGCAAAGGATTGTGGGGATTAGTGAGCGACACGGAGCCAATGCCTCATGTACATGATCCACCACTTCAAGGGCAAGTCAAGGCACTTAATGAATGGATAGAAAGGGATAGGAGAGTCATATTCATTCTATCCCAACATATAAGCAATAGCATGATGTGTGTATGTGTATGTGCAAGTGTATGTGTATGTGTATGTATGTTTTATGTGTGTGTATGTACTTGCAAATATGTGCATGTATGTGTATGTATGTGTGTGTGTATCTATGTGTGTATTTCTGTATGTGTGTGTATGTGTGTATGTGTGTATGTGCATGTATGTATGCATATTAATTTATGTATGTATGTATGTGTTTGTGTATGTGTTATGTATTTAAACTTATGTATGCATGTGTTATATGTGTAAATGTGTATGTGTATGTGTATGTGTCTTTGTGTTTGTGTATGTGTTTCTGTTTGTATTTGTGTGTCTATGTGCATGTATGTGTGTATATGTGTATATGTGTGTATATGTGTATATATGTGTGTATATGTGTGTATATTGTGTATATGTGTGTATATGTGTGTGTATGTGTGTATTAGTGTGTGTGTGTGTGTATGTATATGTGTATGTATGTTATTAATTTATGTACCTATGCATGTGTATGTTAATTTATGAAAAATAAAACAATTTAAATGGTATAGAAATAGTGAAATTTGTAGTTAGTAGAATTAGCCATATACTTTGCTCGATGAACTTCTTCAATAATGTGAAACAGTGAGAGAGTGAAAGAAAGAAAGAGAGAGCGAGAAAGAGATAGAGAGAGAGAGAGAGAAACATAGAGCGAGATGGTATTCATAGCACAGATATGAAGCTGGTTCACTTTTCGGTTAGAAGCATGTAGAATGATGATTGAAGAGCGATGTGCTTTTTTTTGTTCTCATCAAAGACGAGTTTCGCATAAGTGATGCTAAAGCATTGTATAAACATATGAACATGCATTGATTATTGGCATTGCATAAGCAATGGCAAAAGCATTGCATAGTGTCGTTTATGCAACACTGTCGCATAAGCGATGCTACATAAATGTCGCTAGTACCCTCGTAATTAATGTCAATATAAACCTCATTTTAAGCAACGACCCATGCATGAGGCTATATACGATGAAACATACAATCAATTAGCAATGAAATTGTGTTGCGTCAGTAGTTGCTACAAAGGGTCACTTTTTGTAGTGAGTCTACCCATGGATTGTTCATTCTTTTGACATGTACAATGTATTTTCCATATCTCATTTCAAAATGAAGGCAAAATTAAATATCGAATCGGTATATTACCTATGATATGGTAAATTTTTAATGAACCCCAACATATTAAACCCTCCCAATCTATAAGCATTATACTTCAAAAAATGACAATAAGTCAAAATTTTAGCTCAACAAACCACACATGAAAAATTAAAGGGTGACACTCATATAAATTATTCAACCCATAACAACAGTTACCTTCCCTTCAATAAGAAAGTCAAATACACCCCCAACCATCTAGAAATATGCATGACCATGTGTAGAACAATTAAAACCTAGTAGCAACTCTATGTAAGTACATATCAAACTATGGTACCAATGTGGTGTAAGTAAATGTTCAGTCAAAAGAGTAAGCAAGAGAATTTATAGGTATGTATGTATGTATGTATGTATGTATGTATGTATGTACGTACGTACGTACGTACATACGTACGTACGTATGTATGTATGTATGTATGTATGTATGTATGTATGTATGTATGTATGTATGTATGTATGTATGTATGTGCATGTATGTATGTGTGTGTGTGTGTGTATGTATGTATGTATGTATGCATGCATGCATGCATGCATGCATGCATGCATGCATGCATGTATGTATGTATGTATGTATGTATGTATGTATGTATGTATGTATGTATGTATGTATGTATGTATGTATGTATGTATGTATGCAGGTTTATAGAAACTTCCAACACATGAACCTTAGCATACACACCTTAAGACTCAAAAATAGATGAGTGAGAGATAGAGAGAGATTCGGCAAGATCTTTCAAAATGTACAGTAAGCTAGGATGCTCACCTACACTATCTTATATTCCAATGTCAAATTGCAATGTGTGAGTATGATACAAACTGACAATATGTGAATCTAGGAAGAAATAAGAACTAGATACAAGAGATTGTGTCCCTAAGAGGTATGAAGAGTGTGTGTCTGAGAATATGGAGCATATGAATAGTTTAGAATTGTTTTAAAACAAATCCTAATTTTGATTATCCCTAAATCAGAAACTAGTGAATGAACAAAGTGGAGACACATGTATGCTTGTTACTCACAGTAACTCAGCAAACAATGCTAATACTTGGCTGATACAAACTCCTCCAATTACTCTAGATGTAGATCACATCTCCTCCAAAATCCTCCTTTTAGAGCACCACCTTGATCACCTTGATGCTAATAGTTAGCTGATACGAACTCCTCCAAGTACTGCAGAACACCTCCTCCAAATTTCTCCTTGTAGAGCACCTCCTTGATCACCTTGAGTGATACTCAACAAATGATCCTTAGTCTTGTTTATGTAGTAGTTGCTATCCCATGAAAAGCTAGTTTGAAAAAGCAAGATCGCTATCATCACGAAAAGTTAGTTCTAAATTTAGCTCCATGAAAAATGTTTTCTAAATAAATCAAAAGTGTCGTTCCACTAATCGTCACCAAAAAAACTTCATGCCAAAAGCTATTGGTGTTGCACAGCCGATGGGTTTTGAACCTGCATTGTCTTTTTGAAGAGTATGTGTGTGTGAGAATATGGAGAATATGAATAGTTTAAAACTGTTTTACAACAAGCCCCGATTTTGATTATCCCTGAATCAGAAACTAGTGAATGAACAAGTGAGAACAGATGTAGACTTGTTATTCACAGTAACTCAACAAATGATGCTAATAGTTGGTTGATACGAACTCCTCCAAATACTCCAAATGTAGAGCACACCTCCTCCAAACTCCTCCTTGTAGAGCACCTCCTTGATCGCCTTGAGTGATACTCAACAAGTGAGCCTTGATCTTGTTTATGTAGTAGTTGCTATCCCATGAAAATCCACTTCGAAAAAGAAAGATCGATATCATCACAAAAAGATAGTTCTAAATTTAGTTTCACGAAAGAATTTTGCTAAATAAATCAAAAGTGTTGCTCCATTAATCATCAGTAAAAAAACTTCATGCCAAAAGCTATTCGCACTGCACCACTTATGGGTTTTGAACCCATGTCGTCTCTATGAGATTCGTATGGTTTAGCCACACTATCATGTACAGAGAATTCATATTATAGCTATAGTTTATGGAGATTTTGGACCTATTATGACGTGTCTCCAACATGTTTGTGTGTGTGTGTGTGTGTGTGTGTGTATATGTGTGTGTGTATATATATATATGTATGAAGAGAGAGAGAGAGATGTGATCTAGACAAATCATATATTATTACAATTTTTCTTCCTCATTCGTAATTTATTCCCATAGAATTTACTATTTGAGGGCTTATCTTTGTGTATTCATAGTGTTTTAAGACTTGGGTTCAATGCGTACATTCCCTTTAGTAGGAACCAAATCGCTACCTATGTATTGAATCAATGTCTTATCAAAGCTGAGTTCTATGTTTTGGTTACATTTTGTGTTCACCCAATATCCAATAGGAGTGCTTCTAAGATTGATTGGAATTAATATGAGTCTAGTTTGAAAGAGCAAAGGCTCAAGTTTATTCTTTATGTGTTCAAAGAGCTTGAGAAAACACAAAGCATTTGTATGCAAGAATCATGATTCTAGAAGCACCTGCTTGATCTTGTTGTGCACATGGTAGTGTTCATCTTCTATTAAAGAAGAAAGTATATACTTTTTAGAATAAGCATATCTCCACCAAATTCATCATGAGAAGAGCATCATAACTATTTCAAAAGAGAACTGATGTTACTCTCAAGTTGTGCATTGACTATTGAGCTCTTGATGTGTCGACTATTTAGAACAAATATCCTTTTTCAAGGATTGATAAGCTCTTTGACCATTTGGCTAGAGCTAATCATCTTCCAAAAAGATTTATTTGAGCCAAATTAGGTATAATTAGATTGAGGTCAAGGAAGAGGGTACTACATATATTGATTTTTAATACTCCATCGAACATTATGAGTTCATTGTTATGCCTTTTGGCCTCACAAATGACTTTCTATTAGTTCATTCAAAATATCATCCATCCCTACCACATTACCAAATGTATATAACTTAATCCCACATGATATATTGCTCCATATGAAAGCGTGACGGGCTTTAATGAATACTTCAAAATCACTAGGATACATGTAGCACATAATCTGTGGCATAATAATGCTTTGTAAAGTGTGCACTTGAAGTGAAACATCCAATCTTGGGATTCCCATTGAAAGATTTTACTGTGAACCCTAACCCACATTTAATATGTTTGTTTAAGGCTAATTTTGAAATTCTCTAGAGTCCATAGCAATAAGTAAAAAATGTCGTCTATGAACATATGGTTGAAATATTGTACAAGCTGATTTTCATCCCCCAAGCTTACAATACATAGGATCTATAGAAATAGCAAAGAGGAGGATTTAAGAGAATAAACCTACTCAATGCCTCTATCAACATCAAAAGTTTGTAAGTAATTGATGGAAACCTTCTCCTTTTGAGATTGCTATTCCCTTTCCATAATATTCATGAAAAGTGTGTTGCATAAAGTAAACATCATTGGGCTATGTAATGCATTCCTCTTTCCCTCTGTGGCATATGCAATATCTACCTTCTAATTTAAGTAGAAGTTCTCAATAATATCAAATATCGATGTGCTCAAGTTTCCTAGCATCCATTCTTTTATTGTTTTTTTAGGTTGAGAGCATATGTTTGTGTGAAGATGTAGTACATGCACAATCATGAATATCACCCTCCATTGTTTGACTTTTAAACTTTCAACAACTCCCAACATTTCCTTCTTTTATTTGTTGCTCCATCTTTTCCCTCAAAAAAGATTTAAAAAATAAATATCACCTTCTGAACTCTTGTAATTTATGACCAAAACGTTCTATCCTGAAATAGGTACTTTGCACAAGACACTTTCTAAATTAATGTATGAACTTCTTTTTGAAATAAACATAGCTTGATAATGACAATTTTCACCTTCAAGGATCAAAGTGTACAAAATACGCTTATGGTCGAATGCCATCCTATCATATTCAATGCTTATACTTCACAAGCTGCCTCGCATGATAAGTGGCAAGTATAGCCCTGCCCCTTTCTCCAGATCTAACATTCTAAACATCGTTGGGGTGATGTCTTCCTAAAAATACATCATGTTGAAGTCTTCAAATAGTCGCATTTGATCATACATTGTAGTTAGAAAACATAGACTACTTAATACAGACACTAATACTTCCCTCATATTGATTATAACCACAAACATTGGTAAGGGCTTTGCCCCTTGCTTATAAAACAAGCTAATCAATAAATTGCCATTGCATTGCAGCTTATGATATTAAACTGGAATTCCTTCTTAGAAGTGCAAAGGCAACGTGACTAAATATTTTGAACCTTTTCTAATGGTATCTTATTTGAACCATCTGAATGACGCTTTGAACCATGGCAGGAGGTAAAAAAGTCTTTCCATCCAACCCCAAGGAGAGTATTTAACCAGAGGCCCCTTGAATAGTCATATGGGTATCAAATTGAGTAGAAGACCTGCCTGGTTTTGGTTTCTACAAAAAAAAAGTGCAAGCAAACGAGCTGTGGACAAAGTTAGGGTTCAAAGCCTTTGTATCTTAATAGGTCACTGAAGCATATAGAGCACGTAAAGAAAATAACAGAGAACTAGAAGGGGAACCGACAAAAAGTTCAACCACTACATTGGCAAGACGTAGTGGTGCTGGCCAAGGAAAACATGGCTGCACTCTAAGGTGCCAATTAAGCATGTTGGGTTTAGGATAAATCAATGAAGCAACAGTAATTAATGAACACTTGCAGGCATAAGAGGTTGACAATATGGTCAGACATCAGAAGTGGAAATCTTCAATATTACACAAACACCAGGTCAAGGCATCAACTGGTTGAAAGGAAACCTAGAGCATTGGTGAGAATGCAACAGATCATCCACCCTAGGATTGCATATTCGCCCACATGTTCAGCCAAACTGAGATTCACAAATCATCTACATGCATATGCATGCACATACATACATGCATGCATACATAAATGCATGCATGAATGCACATGTATATACATGCACCATACATAAGTACATTTGTGCATGTGTGTGCATGTGCGTGCATGCATGTGTGTGCATGTGCGTGCATGCATGTGATTTTTTGTGTGTGTGTGTGTGTGTGTGTGTGTGTGTGTGTGTGTGTGTGTGTGTGTGTGTGTGTGTGTGTGTGTGTGTGTGTGTGTGCACGTGCGCATGTGAGTATATACATGAATACATTCGTACATGCATACATCGTACGTAAGTACATCTGTGCACATGTGCATGCATGTGTGTGTGTGTGTGTGTGTGTGTGTGTGTGTGTGTGTGTGCATGCGCGCGCGCGTGTGCGCGCGCATGTGCATGTGCATGCGTGCGTATGCACGTGCATATGCATGCATGTGTAACATGCAGGTATGCACACATACACACACACACAAGATGAGATTTTGAACACAATAGTATCAGCGGATAAGGTTCCACGAGTGAATTAGTTACATGATGAAATAGGGAAATATTCCATAGCATATGACCTACATCACTAGTACAGCATGGATGGATCACATTGTATTTCACTTAAACATGATTGTCACTTAAACATGATTGTGACAAAGTCAACATCAGTCTGGCCCTGAACAAATAATTGATATTTTCATAAGATTTTGACACGGAAGTTAGAAGACAAATAGAATTATGAATATATTTCCTGTGTATAAACTGGTGTAAATCAGGTTGAGGATGAAACCCGGAGCCAAACTGCAAAGTCAACATTTAGTCAAGCATGATTTCAGGGGGGGGGGGGGGGGGGGGGGGGGAGAGAGAGAGAGAGAGAGAGAGAGAGAGAGAGAGAGAGAGAGAGAGAGAGGGGGGGACATTTGGGACTCAATTGATCACTTTGTATGTACTTCTGTAGATGATGCACCCCTCAGCAAGAGGATGAATCACAAGTGATGATCTTCCTTTGCTACTGAGTCAAGAGAATGCTTCTTATATGTGAGCATGCATCAGTCTGCGATGGGTTTGAGCCGAGCCAATCGTCTGATGCGGTCTTTATCGGTATGCTCCAGTGTACCCTGTTGCAAATAATGAACTTCACATCTTCCCGTCAACAAAATTATATGTTATGACTGTTCAAGGTTACTATTTATACCTCAAATACTATTTCATCTAAGCAGAGGCACACTCTTCCATATTTATCCAGAAAAGCTCGTTCTGTGGGGGCCTTTTGGCAAATATCCTTCACACATGATGTTATGGCATAGAGCACCTCAGCTACTGCAATATATGAAATGGCCATCCAAAGAAAATACATTCATCACTTAGCTTAATACAGTAGTTACCATAAAGCATACATAGGTGTACTCCTACTCAGGAAAAAATCAACAATGAAATTGAGAACGCTGAAAAAACTGAAAGCCCTTCAAATAGAAGATCTAGCCATTATTGCCCACAGATGGATACATCTAGCAAATGAACAAGAAAATAAGATTCCAGTAGACTTTCTCTAGTTTCTATGTCTTTTTTATCCCTCTCCCTTTTATAGGCTAAAATTTATAAAGAAAAGAGCAGCTTGAAGTCTGGAAACTATTGATTCATTCCTGGACAGAACATCAAAACTGTTAACCACTTCTTTGTACCATTGGGTACGCAATTGAGCTTACAATGATAGATGTCAATTCGACACCAGACAGAATCACTTCTCATACTCATGACCCCTCTCCCATTTCTCCATTCAAGAAAACCGAAAGGATATTAATACCAGCAATTATACAGAACCTAAGTTTGTACATGTAACATGTGCATGAATATGTGTGTGTGTGTGTGTGTGTGTGTGTGTGTGTGTGTGTGTGTGTGTGTGTGTGTGTGTGTGTGTGTGTGTGTGTGTGTGTGTGTGTGTGTGTGTGTGAGAGAGAGAGAGAGAGAGAGGCCAGGCAGGTAAAGATTTTACCATTGCCCAAGCAAAGTCATGTACCACCTTATGGAAGCCATAGAGGAATGGTTCTACTCGTAAGTGCTTTTATTGGCCTATTCTCAAAAGGGATGTTAAAGCCAATGTCAAGAATGTCCCGATTCCCATTATGTAAGGCTTCATAGGCACAAGATGTCATCCTTGTTTCAATCACCATCTGCTGTAGATAGGCCATGGGAAAGTACACCCAAAATTTCATATTCAATCTGCCTGGAATTTAGACAAAAATGATGACATACAGAGTATATTATATGCTGTGCTAGAGAAACATAAAGCCTGCTTACATGTTTAAATTGTTGTGCATAACATCCTACACAGGAGCAATGCAGAATCAACACCACAAAAATGCAACAGAGATGCGAGGTAAATGCTGGAGTGACTCACCAGAGGGAAGAGGGGGAAAAAAGAGAGAATTGCAGATGAGAATCCCTGTTTTAAAGGAAAGACATATAGACTTTGGGGTAACTGCAGCCCACAAAGGATCTCGAACTCCTAGTAATGTCTTGTCATTAGCACAAAGGATCTCCAACTCCTAGTGATGCTCAGTATAATGGACTTGCTCAAACGTACAAAGAAAACATTAATACAAAGAGGAGGCTGGCAGAGCCTTTGTTCCTCTCGAGCTCCCACTTAAAAAGGGTCAAACGCCTTCCTCTAAGTTATTCCTATTAACTTTAGATAATGCCGGCGGAGTGTCTTGGAGAGGCACTTTGTATTATGTAAGGCAATCAGTAGAATTCTAATTTCCAACTCGTGTCAATGTTGATCGGCCAGATCAAGACATCTTTGATCACCTACCAAATGTAGTCATACCCGACATCCATGTGCTTTGTCCATGCATGGAACATAGAATTTATGGGAAGCAAATGGCACTCTGATTGTCACAGAGTGACGTGGAACCTGTGAACAAAGCTCAATCTCAGTATAGCAAGGTAGCCAAATGGCTTCTTTAGAAACCTCTGTGGCTGAAATATATTTGGTCTGTCCTTTCGTACCCAAACATCTCTTATTTCACATACTCCACTCGCACTAGTTCATTCTCTTGATCTTTCTCTTGCCATACTCTTAGATTTTCTTAACAATCAGAACCCTTACCTGTCAAAGAAAGGAATGCTTATCTTGTTTGTGACATTGCCACCGATACCTTTTTATACGCATTATGTCAAATGAGACGAGTACTTTTGAAGACAAAGAATTTGAAGATCAAGTTAAAGATTGGATTTCTGTTATTCAATCTAATTCACAATCTTTTATCAAATATATACCAGAATGAATCCAGGTAAACCCCAAATTCACCCTCAAAGGAAAGTGCAACTACAAGCTCATGGTAGTCAACCACAAGACTATATAGCGTATCAGTTCCACTATGCACAGTATCGACTCAATACTATGACATCCCCACTAAACATCCTCAGTGCCCAATAGTGGGTATAGAGCTCACAATGAATGCATGCTCACACACACACCCCACAACGCACACACACCACGAGCATGAACTCACAAGAAGCTCTGCCAACTGAGTTTCTATCACTTCCGAAAGTGATGGGCAAACTCAGCCATAATGAAGCCTAGCACCAAATGCAAACAAAACATAGGAAAAATTACAGAGAAAGCATAGTTGATAGGGTATACACACCTAACAACTGGTCGCAACTCGGACGAAGAATCCACAAGTGAAAACTGCATGTCCGCTAATACGACAATCATATATACCAGAATGAATCCAGGTAAACCCCCAAATTCACCCTCAAAGGAAAGTGCAACTACAAGCTCATGGTAGTCAACCACAAGACTATATAGCGTATCAGTTCCACTATGCACAGTATCGACTCAATACTATGACATCCCCACTAACGTCCTCAGTGCCCAATAGTGGGTATAGAGCTCACAATGAATGCATGCTCACACACACACCCCACAACGCACACACACCACGAGCATGAACTCACAAGAAGCTCTGCCAACTGAGTTTCTATCACTTCCGAAAGTGATGGGCAAACTCAGCCATAATGAAGCGTAGCACCAAATGCAAACAAAACATAGGAAAAATTACAGAAAAAGCATAGTTGATAGGGTATACACACCTAACAACTGGTCGCAACTCGGACGAAGAATCCACAAGTGAAAACTGCATGTCCGCTAATACGACAATCATATATACCAGAATGAATCCAGGTAAACCCCAAATTCACCCTCAAAGGAAAGTGCAACTACAAGCTCATGGTAGTCAACCACAAGACTATATAGCGTATCAGTTCCACTATGCACAGTATCGACTCAATACTATGACATCCCCACTAACGTCCTCAGTGCCCAATAGTGGGTATAGAGCTCACAATGAATGCATGCTCACACACACACCCCACAACGCACACACACCACGAGCATGAACTCACAAGAAGCTCTGCCAACTGAGTTTCTATCACTTCCGAAAGTGATGGGCAAACTCAGCCATAATGAAGCCTAGCACCAAATGCAAACAAAACATAGGAAAAATTACAGAAAAAGCATAGTTGATAGGGTATACACACCTAACAACTGGTCACAACTCGGACGAAGAATCCACAAGTGAAAACTGCATGTCCGCTAATACGACAATCATATATACCAGAATGAATCCAGGTAAACCCCAAATTCACCCTCAAAGGAAAGTGCAACTACAAGCTCATGGTAGTCAACCACAAGACTATATAGCGTATCAGTTCCACTATGCACAGTATCGACTCAATACTATGACATCCCCACTAACGTCCTCAGTGCCCAATAGTGGGTATAGAGCTCACAATGAGTGCATGCTCACACACACACCCCACAACGCACACACACCACGAGCATGAACTCACAAGAAGCTCTGCCAACTGAGTTTCTATCACTTCCGAAAGTGATGGGCAAACTCAGCCATAATGAAGCCCAGCACCAAATGCAAACAAAACATAGGAAAAATTACAGAAAAAGCATAGTTGATAGGGTATACACACCTAACAACTGGTCGAAACTCGGACGAAGAATCCACAAGTGAAAACTGCATGTCCGCTAATACGACAATCATATATACCAGAATGAATCCAGGTAAACCCCAAATTCACCCTCAAAGGAAAGTGCAACTACAAGCTCATGGTAGTCAACCACAAGACTATATAGCGTATCAGTTCCACTATGCACAGTATCGACTCAATACTATGACATCCCCACTAACGTCCTCAGTGCCCAATAGTGGGTATAGAGCTCACAATGAATGCATGCTCACACACACACCCCACAACGCACACACACCACGAGCATGAACTCACAAGAAGCTCTGCGAACTGAGTTTCTCTCACTTCCGAAAGTGATGGGCAAACTCAGCCATAATGAAGCCTAGCACCAAATGCAAACAAAACATAGGAAAAATTACAGAAAAAGCATAGTTGATAGGGTATACACACCTAACAACTGGTCGCAACTCGGACAAAGAATCCACAAGTGAAAACTGCATGTCCGCTAATACGACAATCATATATACCAGAATGAATCCAGGTAAACCCCAAATTCACCCTCAAAGGAAAGTGCAACTACAAGCTCATGGTAGCCAACCACAAGACTATATAGCATACGTTCCACTATGCACAGTATCGACTCAATACTATGACATCCCCACTAACGTCCTCAGTGCCCAATAGTGGGTATAGAGCTCACAATGAATGCATGCTCACACACAAGCCCCACAACGCACACACACCACGAGCATGAACTCACAAGAAGCTCTGCGAACTGCGTTTCTATCACTTCCGAAAGTGATGGGCAAACTCAGCCATAATGAAGCCTAGCACCAAATGCAAACAAAACATAGGAAAAATTACAGAAAAAGCATAGTTGATAGGGTATACACACCTAACAACTGGTCGCAACTCGGACGAAGAATCCACAAGTGAAAACTGCATGTCCGCTAATACGACAATCATATATACCAGAATGAATCCAGGTAAACCCCAAATTCACCCTCAAAGGAAAGTGCAACTACAAGCTCATGGTAGTCAACCACAAGACTATATAGCGTATCAGTTCCACTATGCACAGTATCGACTCAATACTATGATCCCACTAACGTCCTCAGTGCCCAATAGTGGGTATAGAGCTCACAATGAATGCATGCTCACACACACACCCCACAACGCACACACACCACGAGCATGAACTCACAAGAAGCTCTGCCAACTGAGTTTCTATCACTTCCGAAAGTGATGGGCAAACTCAGCCATAATGAAGCCTAGCACCAAATGCAAACAAAACATAGGAAAAATTACAGAAAAAGCATAGTTGATAGGGTATACACACCTAACAACTGGTCGCAACTCGGACGAAGAATCCACAAGTGAAAACTGCATGTCCGCTAATACGACAATCATATATACCAGAATGAATCCAGGTAAACCCCAAATTCACCCTCAAAGGAAAGTGCAACTACAAGCTCATGGTAGTCAACCACAAGACTATATAGCGTATCAGTTCCACTATGCAGAGTATCGACTCAATACTATGACATCCCCACTAACGTCCTCAGTGCCCAATAGTGGGTATAGAGCTCACAATGAATGCATGCTCACACACAAGCCCCACAACGCACACACACCACGAGCATGAACTCACAAGAAGCTCTGCGAACTGCGTTTCTCTCACTTCCGAAAGTGATGGGCAAACTCAGCCATAATGAAGCCTAGCACCAAATGCAAACAAAACATAGGAAAAATTACAGAAAAAGCATAGTTGATAGGGTATACACACCTAACAACTGGTCGCAACTCGGACGAAGAATCCACAAGTGAAAACTGCATGTCCGCTAATACGACAATCATATATACCAGAATGAATCCAGGTAAACCCCAAATTCACCCTCAAAGGAAAGTGCAACTACAAGCTCATGGTAGTCAACCACAAGACTATATAGCGTATCAGTTCCACTATGCACAGTATCGACTCAATACTATGACATCCCCACTAACGTCCTCAGTGCCCAATAGTGGGTATAGAGCTCACAATGAATGCATGCTCACACACACACCCCACAACGCACACACACCACGAGCATGAACTCACAAGAAGCTCTGCCAACTGAGTTTCTATCACTTCCGAAAGTGATGGGCAAACTCAGCCATAATGAAGCCTAGCACCAAATGCAAACAAAACATAGGAAAAATTACAGAAAAAGCATAGTTGATAGGGTATACACACCTAACAACTGGTCGCAACTCGGACGAAGAATCCACAAGTGAAAACTGCATGTCCGCTAATACGACAATCATATATACCAGAATGAATCTAGGTAAACCCCAAATTCACCCTCAAAGGAAAGTGCAACTACAAGCTCATGGTAGTCAACCACAAGACTATATAGCGTATCAGTTCCACTATGCACAGTATCGACTCAATACTATGACATCCCCACTAACGTCCTCAGTGCCCAATAGTGGGTATAGAGCTCACAATGAATGCATGCTCACACACACACCCCACAACGCACACACACCACGAGCATGAACTCACAAGAAGCTCTGCGAACTGCGTTTCTATCACTTCCGAAAGTGATGGGCAAACTCAGCCATAATGAAGCCTAGCACCAAATGCAAACAAAACATAGGAAAAATTACAAAAAAAGCATAGTTGATAGGGTATACACACCTAACAACTAGTCGCAACTCGGACGAAGAATCCACAAGTGAAAATTGCATGTCCGCTAATACGACAATCATATATACCAGAATGAATCCAGGTAAACCCCAAATTCACCCTCAAAGGAAAGTGCAACTACAAGCTCATGGTAGTCAACCACAAGACTATATAGCGTATCAGTTCCACTATGCACAGTATCGACTCAATACTATGACATCCCCACTAACGTCCTCAGTGCCCAATAGTGGGTATAGAGCTCACAATGAATGCATGCTCACACACACACCCCACAACGCACACACACCACGAGCATGAACTCACAAGAAGCTCTGCCAACTGAGTTTCTATCACTTCGGAAAGTGATGGGCAAACTCAGCCATAATGAAGCCTAGCACCAAATGCAAACAAAACATAGGAAAAATTACAGAAAAAGCATAGTTGATAGGGTATACACACCTAACAACTGGTCGCAACTCGGACGAAGAATCCACAAGTGAAAACTGCATGTCCGCTAATACGACAATCATATATACCAGAATGAATCCAGGTAAACCCCAAATTCACCCTCAAAGGAAAGTGCAACTACAAGCTCATGGTAGTCAACCACAAGACTATATAGCGTATCAGTTCCACTATGCACAGTATCGACTCAATACTATGACATCCCCACTAACGTCCTCAGTGCCCAATAGTGGGTATAGAGCTCACAATGAATGCATGCTCACACACACACCCCACAACGCACACACACCACGAGCATGAACTCACAAGAAGCTCTGCCAACTGAGTTTCTATCACTTCCGAAAGTGATGGGCAAACTCAGCCATAATGAAGCCTAGCACCAAATGCAAACAAAACATAGGAAAAATTACAGAAAAAGCATAGTTGATAGGGTATACACACCTAACAACTGGTCGCAACTCGGACGAAGAATCCACAAGTGAAAACTGCATGTCCGCTAATACGACAATCATATATACCAGAATGAATCCAGGTAAACCCCAAATTCACCCTCAAAGGAAAGTGCAACTACAAGCTCATGGTAGTCAACCACAAGACTATATAGCGTATCAGTTCCACTATGCACAGTATCGACTCAATACTATGACATCCCCACTAACGTCCTCAGTGCCCAATAGTGGGTATAGAGCTCACAATGAATGCATGCTCACACACACACCCCACAACGCACACACACCACGAGCATGAACTCACAAGAAGCTCTGCCAACTGAGTTTCTATCACTTCCGAAAGTGATGGGCAAACTCAGCCATAATGAAGCCTAGCACCAAATGCAAACAAAACATAGGAAAAATTATAGAAAAAGCATAGTTGATAGGGTATACACACCTAACAACTGGTCGAAACTCGGACGAAGAATCCACAAGTGAAAACTGCATGTCCGCTAATACGACAATCATATATACCAGAATGAATCCAGGTAAACCCCAAATTCACCCTCAAAGGAAAGTGCAACTACAAGCTCATGGTAGTCAACCACAAGACTATATAGCGTATCAGTTCCACTATGCACAGTATCGACTCAATACTATGACATCCCCACTAACGTCCTCAGTGCCCAATAGTGGGTATAGAGCTCACAATGAATGCATGCTCACACACACACCCCACAACGCACACACACCACGAGCATGAACTCACAAGAAGCTCTGCCAACTGAGTTTCTATCACTTCCGAAAGTGATGGGCAAACTCAGCCATAATGAAGCCTAGCACCAAATGCAAACAAAACATAGGAAAAATTACAGAAAAAGCATAGTTGATAGGGTATACACACCTAACAACTGGTCGCAACTCGGACGAAGAATCCACAAGTGAAAACTGCATGTCCGCTAATACGACAATCATATATACCAGAATGAATCCAGGTAAACCCCAAATTCACCCTCAAAGGAAAGTGCAACTACAAGCTCATGGTAGTCAACCACAAGACTATATAGCGTATCAGTTCCACTATGCCCAGTATCGACTCAATACTATGACATCCCCACTAACGTCCTCAGTGCCCAATAGTGGGTATAGAGCTCACAATGAATGCATGCTCACACACACGCCCCACAACGCACACACACCACGAGCATGAACTCACAAGAAGCTCTGCGAACTGAGTTTCTATCACTTCCGAAAGTGATGGGCAAACTCAGCCATAATGAAGCCTAGCACCAAATGCAAACAAAACATAGGAAAAATTACAGAAAAAGCATAGTTGATAGGGTATACACACCTAACAACTGGTCGCAACTCGGACGAAGAATCCACAAGTGAAAACTGCATGTCCGCTAATACGACAATCATATATACCAGAATGAATCCAGGTAAACCCCAAATTCACCCTCAAAGGAAAGTGCAACTACAAGCTCATGGTAGTCAACCACAAGACTATATAGCGTATCAGTATCAAATATATCCTACGTGGAAAATATCTTGAATTTATTTGAGAAGATGTGAACAAAATCTTTATACAAATCCGACTCAGATTTTGAAGAAAACAATGTCTTGGAACATTACAGAGATCAAAGTTCGATTGATTTCAAAGGAAAGTGTGTCTACATGTAATTCAAGAGACAACACATTCTTTGTACAAATCCAAATCAGATTTTGAAGAACATCATCTTAGAATATTACAGAGATCAAAGTTTGATTGATTTCAAATGGAAGTATGTCTACATATCCAAAAATCTTCAGTATACGATGTACGTGGATTTTACTTTGCTTATATTCTTGGATCCTACAACAAAGGAAAAGATTTCTATTTCATCATACTGGGAGAATCTACCTATTGAGAAGTTTTTCCTCATAAAAATTTGTTAGAAAAAGGAGAGAGAAGTTCATCAACAACATTTTTCATGTCAATCCTACTTTAAAGTCCCAGACAAATAGAATTTAGGAGCAGAATTGTAGGAGATAAATTATACTTAAATATATTGTACATATTCTAGGACCTTGTACATAAGGATATTAATTTGTAACAATGTAATTTAGGACATGTTGTATATTTAGGACACTCTAGAACAGGTCAAATTTTGACACTTTAAAATAGGAGAATAAACCTCATCAATGTATCTTTGAGAGCTTTCCAAGCATACCCAATGTGCCACTAACAAACTTTGCCTTGACCATCCAAGAGCAAACCCTAGATCTGGCCAACTCAGTCAACAACAAACTATAGTCAATCAAAGTGAGTCAAATTTGACATGTCATTCAAAAAAAGGCGCCCTATAGTTAAAAGAGCTTGCACATATTTTTGCCACATCAGCAGCAAACCTGAAACGCATATTTCTGCCTTGTATGTTTGTGCTCCGGTCTTCATCGCAAGTCTTTGGGCTCAGCACATTGAGCATTTTCCCATCCTCTAATGTCATGACTACTACAGCTTAAGGAGGATTTGACAAAAATGGACCATAGCCATCAAAGAAAATTAGAAGATGGTGGACTCCACTATCACGACCATCATCAACCGCCTCTCAAAGCTTGAGAAAGATGTAGAAACCTATCACAAGGAGAGGGAAACATGGAAGAAAGAGAAAGAGGAGTGGGAGAGGGAGCGCAAGAAGGAAAAAGAAGAATGGGCTAAGGAAAGAGCAAACATGAGAGAGGAATTGGAGCTCCTCAAAGCTTCAATGGTCTCCCTCACACCCGAAGAAGGAAAGATTAATATGAGATTCTTCATCCGACTGGTACATCAAAAAACTGAATTTTTCTGAACTTTACCGAAAATACTGAATTTTCTGAATATACTTAATATACTGAATATGAGGTAACTTTTCCAAACAAAAAAACTCACTCCATGTCTCCAACATCTGCTACAAATGCTCTTTTACCTCAAGAGTTAGGTAAAGAAGAAAAATACTTCTCTGCAACTTGTCATATACCAAGTAGCTCTGAATTGACACTCCAAGAATTCTTTGAGGGAACATATAAGCTGGCTGCTCTTCATCTTATACATAACTCATACAGATATGAGTCAAAACATATAAGCTGTCTTATATATCTGCTGCTTTTCTTTCTCTCAATGCAATTCTTTGTCAATACCTACTAAAACATGACCAAGTATAATGCAAACCAAGAAACTGCTTCTTCTTTAAACGATCTTCTTCACAAGATGTTCTCGAAGACTTGTCTTTGGATGTAGAGGATAAAAGTAGGAAAAGTATATAGAAAATATACGAGAAAAAGAAGTCTTACTTTCCCTTTGGAATTGTTGGACTTTCTTCTTCTGCATCTTGCCACCTGATGATGTCAACATCTTCAAACTTCTCTTCCATACCTTTTGTTCTCTTCATCTTGAAGTAGTAAGCACTCTTTAACTTCTTCAAATGAATTTTTCTCTTCCTCTAGTACTAAGAGTAAGAGACAAAACAAACATGGTATATAAATGGAAGTGAACATAGAATATAAAACATGCTTCTACCATCTCAGTTCCATCTCCTCATATGTTGAATACTGAATTACCTCTCTAGGTACAAACTTTGATCAACAAAACTTTCAACCTTGTGTTGGCTGATAACAAAAACTGATCTAATCTCCAAATTTGTCTTCTTAGACAAGCTTTCTTGCAATGAAAGAGATCTATCAAAACTGTCAAGAACAACCTCTAGATACCTGTTTTGATGTAGCTAATGCTTTAACTTTCAAAGTAATGAAAGGGTTTAAAGCACTTCTTCAATCCTTCAAATCTCTTCATAACTGCTCTTCTAAGATATGACCGGCAAATAACAATCTGATAGTAGAAACTAACACCTGTGATTTGATGTTGATCTCGTTCCTTCATCTTCTTCAAGCCATTGTTTTTCCTTGAATTTGAAGTAGCCTTTTCTTCATCAAGTCTTGGTCTTCATGCAATACTTCTGTAAAGTATCTTTACTCTTCCAAAAGTATTTGGCTCCTAACAGATCATCAACTTCATACTCCACACTGATAAATAAACATGTGATTGAATTGTCTAATTCTCAAACCTCTACTCATCTAGATTAAGTGTGCATGTCATATGTCAAATGTTAGAAGATGCTCTGAAACCATATGTTGTAAACCTAGGAGCTCTGATACCAAATGTTGGAAATTAGATACGCCCATAACTAATTCCACATGTCACACAGGTTTCTAGGATCTATAACACAAATTTCAGAATCTTCTAATATTGAGAGACAACACTTAATCGTACAATGATGAGACAAAGATAGAGAGAGATTAGACAACATCTTCAAAGTGTAACGTAAGCCACTGCTTACTCACACCATCATATATACAAATGTCAAATTACAATGTGGAAGTCAAAATCTCAACCACTCTATGTGAACAGAAATAGATGGAAGAGTGTATGTGCAAAATTTACAAGAATATTCAGATGTAGGGATAGAAATCTGAATATGTATGAGATGTATGACCTGATAGGTTGTAGAAGAGTGAATATGAGTGATGGAAAGAGGAAAGATCAGTTTGAAACTGATATTCAGCAAACCCTAATCTGATTTTAGGCTATGGAAGACCCTAAATCAGATGTATGTGATAGATCACATACTTACAGAATTAGCATTGAATGCTAACATGTTTCTGACAGAAATCCTCATACTCATATGGAAACACCTTTTTTAATTGAATGCATGTAGCATGCATGTACTAATTCCCCTTTATGTATGCCGAATAGGACTCCTCTGATATGGGTGCCATTGCCTCCATAAGCTCCAAGTAGTACCTGTGTGCATAAAGAGAATATGTACTTGAATAGTTAACATAAGATGCAATCTTATGTTAAGCTCCATCCTATGTCTTTGAAGTACTCCATAATCTTCATGTAGAAGACAATCTTCAAATACATCATGTAGATGGCTGATCCACACCACCAAGTTGCTCATAGGTAAGTCTTCTCACCATGGCTGCCCCATGAGTGCAAGAGCACTACCTCCTCAAAGAAGGACCAAAGCTGCGTTGGCTTTGTGTAGGATGATCCTAGAAGTGACCCAAACACTTCTTTTATAGGCCAGAATGACTCCATGCGAAAAAATAAAGCACACTCGTTAAAAAAACTAATTTTTAAGAATAAATCTTGAGATCTTTTTTTTTTATTAAGTTGGATCGCTAATTTTAATTGAGCTTTTGCTTTATTTAAAATCATCGTTGAAAATGCTTCTGAACCTTCTTTTTCACACTTCTCACCTCCTTATGAATGATCTGACAACATTTTTATGATCTCCAAGCTGAGAGCTATCAAATGAGGTAAAAACCCTAAATCAGCAGAAAATTAGGGTTAGGGTTTTCTCTCAAATCTGATCTATGATGACTGAATGTCATATACCATTGGAAAGCTCTCTTCAAGCTCTACAAGATAGGCTTATAAAAATTTTACACAAGTTTTGTGCCAAAAATGACTAAGTACCAAAATTAGGGTTTCTGCCGTAAAAGGATTTTGGATTGATGTGACATTGATTTCCAACATATGTCATGGGATCCAGAGAGGCCATCCACCTACTTACCTCATTCACCATCCCACCCATACCCATTGGGGCCAATCACACATACCTCGCTCTCTCCCTCACGGGAGACATGCCCACACACACACACACACATGCAACTCGCATCCCACATACCACCATCCACTTCACACAAGAGCTAGCTCACATATATGCGGCTCAAGTCGAGAAGGATCAACATCTTTTTGCGTTGCCTCATTGATGGTGCAACGGTGCGAAGGAAGAAACTATATTGCTGCCTTGTGGACTTCCGCAAAGCTTTTGCTACAGTGCCACGAGAAAGGCTCTTCCGACACCTCCAGAGCTTGGGAGTACCTTCAGAGATGATTTGGGCCATCTATGCACTCTATGTGCAGGTGACTGGGAGGGTACAGTGTCCACGAGGCTTCTCTGAGGCCATTGCTAGGACCATCGGTGTTAAGCAAGGCTGCCCACTCTCCCCCACTCTATTTGGTCTCTACATCGACGAGATTGAGGACTACATTCTCCGAGCTTGAGGAGAGGGTGCAGACCTCGTAGATACATATGTCCACATTTTATTATATGCGGATGACATTGTATTGATTTCAAAGTCACCCGAGGATTACAGCGCCACTTGAATGCCCTAGATAAGTTTTGTACACATAGGGGCTTGATAGTAAACCTTGGTAAGACCAAGCATGATCTTCCACACGTCCCCCATGGTGAGGAATGGGGCAAGATTCAAAGCTTCTGATGGACAAATTGAGGTAGTCACTTCCTTTGTCTACCTCGAAGTCACATTCAGGAGCTTGCCTGGCCCCTTCAGCATGAGAGAGGCGACCGTAGACTCACATGAGGATGTGCAGCTTTAGTCATGTTAAAGCAGAGATGTCACCAGGCACACTTCCAGAAACAAGGATCAAGCTTCAACAAATAGATTCTTCAACTTAGCAATATGACCAAAATGGCCTTCAAAAATGGAGAAGATATATCACAACACCATCGAAAACCACCAATGTGCCACATCTAAAGATTCATAACCAACTCCTCAACAAGTCACCAAAGTAGAGAAGAACCATTACAATGCACAAGTGCTTCCAAGGGCCACCAAAAGAAAATGGGAGGGTGGGAAAAAAGAGTTGGAAAGAGGGTGGAGGGAGGGAAACATGGACCAAAAGCACTCACGAATGCTCGTCAAGCACCAAAATAATGACCAAAAGCTCCACCTTGTTGATGAAGAACCGCCATCATGAAAGGAATGCCACCAAGACCTCCATTGCTACCTCCAAAACCACCACCAAATGAAAAGAACCACCACCAAGACATCCATCTAATGCTCAGGTACCATATTGAGAGTACACATTCAAAAACAAAATGAACTAAAAAGTTTACTCACAAATGAAATGAGTGTGAGACTCAAAAGAGTGAGTAGAACATGAAATGGAAAACTCAAATATGCATTAAAGTGAGCTTAGCAAGAACAAGAAGTGGGCTCTCAAGCTTCTAACCAAGCACAAAAGTGGGGAAAGGCCATCTTTATAAAGATTTTGAGAAGGCTCTCTCAAAGTACATCATATGTGAGATAATTATCCTTTAAGGAAAATGCATACAAAAGTAGAAACTACATGGCAAGTCTGCCAAATACAACTAGGGTAATACAAAAATGGAGATGCTCTTATAGAAATGAGCTACAATAGATAAATGCATGGAAATATGGAAAATTAATCAATCATTTCTTCAAGAGGAAGCACATGCATCTCTATGGACACCTCATACCAAGTGTCTTGAATATATGTATTACGCATGTACCTGGTACCTAGTCTATGCTTGCGTAAGACCACATGCAAATCAATATGTACAGATTGTTCCTCAACATGTACCAATGCAAAAATAGAGACCTACGAGGGTCAAGGTGCACCAAGTAGTGATGGAGCAAAACTGTCAACATATCCTCATCCTAGTTCATTCCTACCGTGCCCTATCGAGGAAGCAATCCAGTATCTAGGAAGTACTAGCCAATCCCAAAGATGGAAATCATTTGGAAGTCCCCTCCAAGAGAAGATGCATATAGTCGAGATCTCTATTGAAACAACAAGAGTACACCTCATAAACCATGGGTAATAATCGTTGTCAAGTAACACCTTCCATAAACGTATCTCAAAAGTGCACCTTGGCATACCTGCCAATGGAGGTCTTACTAACATAAGAATATCCGACAACCAATTTTCATACATACGCACTAGCCAAATCCACTCGAAGTCGACCATCTAATGCATACAATTTGTGTGATACGAGGCATCAATCCAACAAAAAGCTCACGGCTCACTAAAAAATATCGATCATATGTCGTGTCAATGTCAAAAAACATTGATGAATTCCTATGTCCATCGTATGTGGGCTAGAACCATGTTTGCTATTTCTATATGCTTCATCAAAGAATGAAGGTTAGCCAAATACAATCTCCGATGGTCATGCCATAAACATGGCTCACCCTAAAGGTGCCCAACATCATGTGAATGTTCTAAAAAATTGATTCATCAACCTCATGACAAATACCATTGTGTGGCTCTTGGATCATAATCCTCGTCACCTAAGTAACTGTCATTGGTGGCTCAACCCCAATGAATGAGTTCTCTATCACATGATCCCCTCCATGGTCATGGAGGAAGACGATCCTCTCTCACAAGGCAATGCCCATTAGTGGTTCAGAGTAACCCAATATCCTCTATCCTATGGCAAGCACCATCTAGCACTTGCCACAATACATGCACAATGAAAACATGTGCAAACTCCAGATATCCCATTCCTCGTGGCCTCACAGAAAATACTACCTATGATCCACCCATTGGTAGTCCTCTCAAAACCTAATACCTATGGATATGGAGGTTCATATCCATAATCATACCTCGACATGTAGAGTGACCTATGAGAGAGAAATTTCAAATTTGTCTTTCCACACAAAGGTATAAAAGCTACATGTGTTGGGAACGTGAAACTCTCCACCTTTGAATGGGCCTTGCCATATAGATCGATTATAGGCATATCTATTTGTCCTCGATGTCTAAAAAGATGACCTAGGAATACCACTCTTGCCCATGAGATACGAACCACTCATGTGACACCGAGTCACACCAAGACATCTATCTCTCTCTGTCATGTAGTGAGCCTAATGTCATGGAAGCGGCCAGTATACATCCCTAGCGGCACCAAGTATCCTTGATCCTCTATTAACCACTAGTGCTTAAGTGCGAATCCCTTCCACAAAGGCTCCAAACTTTGGCATGCATAGCAATTAAGATTTTTTTTTTTTTTTTTTTTTTTTTTTTTTTTTTTTTTTGGGGGGGGGGGGGGGGTATGTATGTCCCCAAATCCAAAGGACATCTTGTTGGAAACAATGTCATAATAGCATCAAGCCCTAATTTTTGGGACTTGGCCAAATTTCAATCACAACAAGTCAAAACATTATTATGAGCTAATCATATAGTACTTCAAGAGAACTTTCGTTTGGTATACAACATTCAGTCATCAAAGGTGCAGAAATGGTAGAAAACCCTAACCCTAATTTCTGTCCAAAATGGGTTTTTACCTTATTAGATTCCTTTGAGTCTCTACATCAAGGAAAGAATACTCATAAGTTCAGCTCATGGAGTATCAAGCAGATCGCACGAAGTTTATGCCCGAAAAGCACGAGTTTTACGAAAGCAGAAAGCAATCGCTAATTTTACGAAAAACTTGCTTTTGGAGATGTTTATCATCTTTTCGTAGTTATTTTCGTGGTTCTGCCTTGAGACCTATATAAGAAGGCCTCAGGGGTCACTTATGACATCACTTGAGGCCCAATCTCAAGGATCATTCAGTCTTAGACGTGACTAACTTCTGAAGGAGGTGTGATCTAACTTCTAGTGAAGCTTTGGAAGAGATTTTAGCAGCCAACCAGCAGCATCTAGCTGAATTTTGTGAGTAGCAAGTTCTATATTCTGTCCTCTTCTTTTGGTGGTGTTGTTCCTAGGCTTAAAGCCTTCTACATCTACATAAGGAGGAGTTTCTCTTGATATTCAGTTAAGGTTTGCTGTACAAACAGTTCTCAACTATCTCTATTCACTTCAAACTCACATACACACACACTCTTCATACCTCTTAGGCACTTTACACACAAACTCTTGTATCTAGTTCCCGAAATTCTATCTAGTTTCAGATTTTGTAACTACATTCAGCACATTTAGCACACATTCAGTTTCGTAGTTATGTACACATTTTATAATTTGTCAATGAATATCGGTTAGTTGGTTAAGCTTTCAGCTTACTGTTACACTTTGACAAGTTGTGTATTCTCTCTCTACTTCTCATTCATCGAATTTTGAATCTTAGGTGTGTATGCTAAGGTTCATTTGTTGGAAGATCCTGAAGACCTATGATTATTGTTATTGAGGCCCACCCCTATTCCAACACATCAAGATGGGCACCTCTCATTAAAGTGTCTGAGCCACCTCCTTAAAATAGTCCATCAATAGAACCCTTGGGCTCATTTGTTATTCATTCCTCATATGAGGCTCTTGGATTCTTGGCCCTTAGTGGAGTCCCCCACACATGTGTACGGCATGGGCATGGTGGTATGGGACACCACACCCTTGAGGGAACTGCCATCCACTTGGCTGCAGGCTCCAAAGCTCGGGGGTGGGTTGTTGTGGACCCTACATACATACATACCCACCTACCTACATACCTACCTACATATATTCATGCATGCATACATACACATACATCAATGCTATTTTTGCTGCTTTGTCATGCACAACCTTCTCACATGAGACCAGAACAGCAGAAGACCCATGTGTAATCTGCAATTTTGATTATGAAGGTGATAAACTGTTGACATTGCCATATAAACACTGATTTCATGAGTAGCTATGTGGAAAAACTAGAAGCAGTTTTTTTTTTTCATACAGCAGACTCTATTTACTTTTGTAATTTTTCTCAGAAAGGGGGAAGGAAAGGCTGAATTCAGGTGTGTAGTTTACATACTTAAAAAATCGTTATGTATACACTGAATCGCGAGATACTCTCATATTCTAAGTTTGCCAGTATCCCTAACGTTCAACCTTACTAGGGTGTTGCCCAGTCATACATGGACAGGAAGAGCAAGGTTCAAACACTATCCATTCCCTCGTTGCCAG
The DNA here is from genome assembly GCA_020310875.1 of Ceratopteris richardii. Taxonomy (NCBI): domain Eukaryota; kingdom Viridiplantae; phylum Streptophyta; class Polypodiopsida; order Polypodiales; family Pteridaceae; genus Ceratopteris; species Ceratopteris richardii. The sequence goes on along the minus strand of CM035407.1, from coordinate 86,391,187 downwards.
CTTGGACCAGATTAGAAGGGGCAAAGAGTCTGACAATTTCCTGTAAGGTTCATTTTCTATGGAAGAGATAAAGAAATCTAAGGGTTTCCTTTGAATAAGATTCTTTTATTGTGTGTGGTTGTAACAATAGAACGACCAAAACCAATTACCCTTGATTTTGAATAATCAATAGAACAGAAAAAAATGCACACTCAAGAAGCAAAAATGAGATGAGCTCCCATGACACTGCAAGAGTTTCAATATGAATCGCTTTTATAAAGTTTTGAAGGATTTTTCTTTCTCTTTCCAATAGTTTATCAATAATAAGTGATTGCTTCCCTATTTTATGCATATCCAAATGGATGCAAGCAATGGTGAACAACAAAAGATATGAGAGTTTAAATTTCTTCTCTGCCTGTCTCATCAAGAGTGGGATCCTTGACCCGATTGGAAGTGGATTGACAAACAAGTTGGACAAGTTCAGAGATGCCCAAATTGTACATCCTATTCTATTCAGGAATTCTTTTTTTTTTAAGGGAGTGGGATGAGTATCTCAATACACTGGAAAAACGTACATTTTTCGAGTCTTGTTATTTATGGCTTCGCTTCGTTTTTTAAACACTATTTTCTTGCCACTATAAACTTCATATCTAAAAATTCCATTTCTGATTTCTGTTACCTCTGTTTTTAACTTGGATTGTGACTATGTTTCAAGCAACTGATGGAATCTCAGCCTTCCTTGCTACGTAGAGAAAAGACCAAAGATTATACCATGTGTTCTTTTCTCTTAATCTCATGATTCTTCCCAGTTTGATTACTCTTCTCTCGTGTTATCAGACTAACACGTGGAAGTAGGTCCCATTCAAAGCAGAATCTGGAGATAAAGAGAGCTCAAGAAAATAGATAAATACCTTAATGTATGCACGATCTTAAATAACATAAAAGGATGAAGATGTTGATAGTCAATAATCCTTAGCTGGACGTTGAAACTTGGACTCTGAACTAGCATAAGTGAAGAACTTGTCCCACTGCTAATGCTGCAGTTTAGTTCTCAAATCGAAAGCCAAAGCCCATAATAAATATTTGAGCCAGTGGTTGTAATTATCATCTTAGACTAAGAAATATTTTGATTTGGCAGTAGTTTCAATGCTGTTACCTAGAATTCATGGCATTGCCATATATTTCAAAAATGTAATTTTCAGTGCCATTCATTAGGCCCATAACATACCATATTTGCAGCCATTTTATGAAACCTCAAATCAGATATGTATGGATCTTGTAAAAGCTAAACTTTTATCAAATTCTGGCATCGAGGAAAAAAGAACAAGGAGACTTACAGGCAAGTTCATCATATTCATCCTTTCCAACAACAAAGACAGAAATGTCTCCAATTGCAGTATAGACGACGTATACAGACCTGCATGCAAGTCAACAGCTAATCAGTTGACCCACTAAAAGCCAATAATGCACTCAAGTACCTGTCTACTTAGGAAAAGAATAAGTTGGTATGTAATTAAGAATGAATATGCCACAAAAGCCTTGCCTATACCTAGTCCTCCTTGAGAACTGTTTAGCTGGAAAGTATCCTTAGGCATCATAAACTTTTGATTTGGGTTGGAAGTATAATGTGCATGAGCATATGCAGAAAGGAGATTTTTAAAAGTTATGGAGAAAAAAAAAAGGAAGCATGCATATGCAAACATCCACCTGAAAGACGCATGAAATAAAATGGCTGTTTTTTGCTGTGCAAAGGTGAACCTCTTCTTTTGCCAGTTATTAGAGAACATGAAAATCCAAAGAGGGGTTTTTTTGTCTTTGGGTGTAGGCAAAAGGATTCACTGACTTGTGGGATGCAACAAAGAGCTCCTCATTGTGTGCTCCACTAAGATTATCCGTCCCAAGCTTCACAAGAAAAGACCTCCAATGCAAACGTTCCTCAGCTTGAACACCCTGAAATCTACATGGTACAAAGATTCAATAAGACTTCCAGTAATCCTCCACTTAAGACAAAGCTTCAATATATGCCTTCATAAGCTCAGAGGTAACTGATCTAAAGACAATCACTTGATAAAAGCATGCTGATCATACAAAAAGACAACAAAAACAATCATAGATATCATAACACACACAGCAGGACAAAGATGCAATAAGAACAATCAAAGAAAGGTTCAATGCCTGAGGACAAACAAATACATAGAGTCTTTGATAAATGATCTCAAATCAGCCTTCTTTGATTTCATGAATCATACAAGCAGATCAATCACCAAACCTCTTTTAACTCCATGGAATAAGAAAAAATCATTCACCTGTTAAAACTTATGGCCCCTAGCCATGCCCAAAGGAATCAAATGTCCCAGACCTACCACTATCAAAGCAAGCAGCTATGTAAATTATTTAGACTTATTAGTCTACATGGCATAGCATTACACAACAATAAGGCAGATATTTCTTGGTAACGATTAATTTAGATATCCTAAAGGAAATACAAATAGGTGGAAGTGTCTTAGCATGTCCTTCTCCACCCTAACAGAGAGAGTGTTACATACTTGAGTGCAACATTCCCTTCAATGTCATTTGGACAGGTACATGAAAAAGAATGGTAACAGCGATAGCTCAAATCGGACCTTCTTACGATTGGCATGGAGTTGATTATAAGAGGTTGCAAGGCTCCATGCTTAAAGAAAAGAAAGAAAGGATTGAGAAACTTCTAGAGCCCATTTGATCGGGGTGGTACACACATGAATGCTCCATTCTATCCGATGGACAGAGTGACATTCGACGTCACCATATCCTAAACATAGTAATTTCTAGTTGTTTAGACACTTATTTTCTTAGGGCCATTGACTACAGCTGCATTGGCACACACATCACTGGAAAGTTTATATTTGAGCACATTAAAGGTGCCATTCAGGAGCATGCAAAATGCAGTACAAGTTGTCATTGATAATGCCTAGATTGGAAGAGAATGGGAAAGGAGGTCGAGTTTCCTAGTATTGTGTGGAGTCCATGCTCTACACATTGCTTACATTTGTTGATCAAGGACATAGGAAAGCTCTCTTAGCTATCTAACGTGGTCGATGCAAAAAAGGATGACTTATTTCATATGTAAGAATCACTAGGCATTAGCTATTTTTCGTAGTAGTAGTAGTGAGAGAGAGTTGTTTCATCCAACACATACCTAAGTTGGCTATGCCTATCACATCTTTGCTAGACTACATTTATGCATGCATTAATTACGAATGACTATTGTATGGAGGAGCGTGATGAACGGATGCACACGGATGCACAAAGGATGCAAATTATGTGGAGCGAATGATCCTCCACATGAACTTTCGAGGACCCAGATCTTTGATATCATGCTTATCTTGCTCCCTATTCATATAATATTACACAGACGTGAGAGGCCATTTTATATGTGACCTCTCTATCGACATCCAAGTACATTTGAAGTTTCTAATTAATTGTGACTACATTGAGGATTTTACAAGTGTTTGATTTTTGCAAATTGGTGAATTACATTTAAGTTTTAATTTCTAATGTAGACTTCATGATATGATAAAGCTAGTGGACTTATGAACGCAATTCTTATCACGATCGATTCATGATTTTAACACTTCTACACCCTTACTTTAAGGGTTCATGTTTATGATCGTAGCCACACATGCGACATATGAAGGACTTATACATAGAGCGTGTTATCACTTATGAGTCCTAATGGCCAAGAGGCATTCGACAGTGAATCTTCAGCTTACATAGACAATATTGGTATTGCCTATGTTCAATCCATCTCCTTGAGATTAGATGTACATCTCTACTTCTTGAGTGGTGGAATCATTTCAATTATGGTCATCTTGCCATCACACCCTACGCGGGTCTCGTCTCATATATATTGAAATTTGATTTCTCATTTGTCACGTAATTATGATCCAATGTTCATAAATAATAATGTTTTGAGTAGTGACTAATAAATTATCTTTTTACATTTATAGGATTGATCCACCAACCCTTGTGGGCAGAATCGGAGTGCATTCTTGTTAGTGCACACAAAACTCCGCAATTGTTTGGGGTTTTTTTATGTTAAAGATCTTGATTTTCTACATTATTATCTTGGCATTAAATTTATTCACAAAGATAATTGTATACTCAGGACACAAAAGAAGTACATTAAAAAACTTCTAGAATCTTGCATACCAAACCTTTCAATTGATTTTTATAACTACTTTTGTTGTGTCATGAATATACCACTATCCCTGTAAATAAATTCAACGCCAAGATAATAATGTAGTTTACCAAGGTCATTAATAACAAAAACTTTCTTAAATTATGTCTTGAAAAACTAAAGATTAGAGTCTTTGGGGCAAGTCATGATCATATCATCAACGTAAATGACAATAATAATCAAAACATCTTCCTCTAACTTAACATAAACTATAGAAGAAGCTTAAAACCAATGGAAATAAGACATAAGTGTATCTTCTTACACCATGCTCTTGTGTTTGCTTCAAACCATGCTTCAAACCATAAACTACTTTGATCAAATTGCAAACGATATGCTCTTTACCTTTGACTTCAAAGCCTTCATGTTGTATGTAGACATCCTCATATAGACCTTCATTGAGAAACGTTGCCTTGGTATCTAATTGATAAATATTCAAACCAAAGAATGTAGCTGAAGAAAGAACAACTCTGACTATGGTCATTCTAGATGTAGATGCGAAAGCTTCGTCATAGTTAGAACCTTCCTTTTGTGCATATCCTTTGACTACTAACCCTGCTTCGTATTTGTCAATAGTACCATCCGCTTTCCTTTTGATCTTGAATATCCATTTCACAATAATAGCTCTCTTTCCTTTTGGTAACTCACAAAGGTTCCAAATTTGATTCTTATGGATAAAATCAATCTCCTCTTGCATTGATTTCTTTCACACGGGATTGTGAATGCTTCTTGAATACCTCCATGTTTATTCTCAACAGCTGTAAGAGCTAAAATAGAATGATCGTCAGTAACTTTTGCAAAATTTACATGATCTTCTCAATCTTTTTGTTGACTTTCTGTTCTCTCCTTGAAATTTTCTATTCCACTTTCTTGCATAGTTTGTAAAAGCCATTTTGGTACCTTCTTGAAAACCACGAAAGTATCATCAATTTTCACTAATCCTTCTTGACCTCTAAACAATTCTAGAACTTCTTGAATTGATTGTTCTTCATATGAATGAGTAAGGAATCTCTCGGGGTTCAAGAATAGGAGATGGTGAATGTTGAGACTGAAATACAAATTCAAGTTCACAATTTGAATATGAAAGGAATTCCCCCTATTTCATTGAAGATGAGAGTTCAGATTTCTTTCAAAAAAATGAGGAATTTTTTTTGTTTTATCATAAATTTGATTCTCAGCAATATACACATTGCATAAGAGTGAAATTGATCTTATATTTGGTCCACAGAACCTATAATCTTTGCTTTCTATACCATAACCAATCAAAACAGCTTTGATTGCTTTTTCAACAAGCTTACCATGATTCTTTTTTTTCAATGTGAACATATGCTAGAGAACCAAATACTTTAAAATTGTCCACACTGGGTTTCTTACCAAAATAAATTTCATAAGGTGTGAGCATTTCAGAGCTTTTATGGTTATCGTATTTAGAATATGTATAGCTCTATGAATAGCATCAAACCAAAATTTAGGAGAAAGCTTCTTTGAAGATAACATGATACGTGCTACTAGAGTATATCCAAATGTGAGATGATGAACAATATCTTTTTCTTCCAAGAACGACTTGAAATCATTAGACATATATTCTACATCTTTATCAGTTTTTAAAATCTGAATTTTCAACTGAGTTACATTTTCAACCATAATTATGTTGGAGTTAGACGTTTGCGGAAGCACGCGAACAGCACAAGGAAGAAGAAGAAGCTTGGAGCACAACACACAAGACTGAATGTATTACTAGAGAATGTACAAAGATAAAGATAAGTAGCCCATTAGGGCAATAGGCGTATATACAAGCCGGGGGAAAAAAACCTCCTAAAGAGAGAAAAAAGTGCCCCGGCGGTCCTAGAGTGTTCACACACATCACTACCTAAATATATCAACAAATCCCCCCTGGGAGTGATGCGGTGAACAAGGAGTTTGCACTCATGTATAAGGAAGTGCCAAGCTATGTGGAAATCACTCCACAAAAGGAAGTAAGCCCAAAGCTTTGCGGAAAGCTTCAAACTTCTCCCTAGGCAGAGCCTTCGTGAAAAGGTCTGCAATGTTCTCCTGCGTGGGCACATATGCCAAGCTGATCTCCCAAGCAGAGAACCTCTCCCTGACATAGTGATAATGCACCTCAATGTGCTTAGTGCGAGCATGGAACACAGGGTTCCTCGCAACTGCCAATGCGCTCTGACTGTCAGTGAAGATGGTGGTGGAAGAAGACTGGCCAACACCCAAATCAGCCATAAGGCGTCTGAGCCACACACACTCAACAGTCGCTGTGAAAGCTGCCCTATACTCAGCCTCACAACTGGAAGTGGCCACAGTAGGCTGCTTCTTGCTCAACCAAGATATACATGAGCTACCAAGCATGAAGCAAAAGCCACTGGTGGACACACGAGTGTCATAGCAACCAGCCCAATCGGAGTCAGAAAAAGCATGCAAATCTAGCGGTAGTGATCCCCCCTTGGGATAAAACAACCCAAGTAGCCGAGTACCACTCAAGTAGCGAAAGATGCGCTTAACCGCCTTCCAATGTGTGACTCCTGGGCAATGCATAAACCTGCTCATCTGTGAGACAGCAAACTGAATATGTGGCCGAGTAATGCATAAGTAAATCAAGCATCCAACAACCTGCTGATAGAGAACAGCATCAAATGCATCTCCAGCATCATGAAGACTCAATCGTAAACCTGTCTCCATAGGAGTGGCAATAGGCTTACAGTCTTCAAGGCCAAAACGCTGCAATAATGTGTCAATATATTTCGTTTGACACAAAGCCATTCCACCATCAACTTGCATAAACTGAATGTCCAAATAGTGATGCAAATGCCCCAAATCAGACATCTCAAATGAGGCATGCAAATCAGCCTTGAAATCAGCAATATGCTTCTCAATAGGACCAGTGAGCAGCATGTCGTCTACATAGACAACAATGATCAGAAGCACATCATTAGCACGCTTAACATATAAGGTGCTTTCAGTTGGACTGTTCTCAAAACCATGTGTAATCAGATAGGCATGTATCTTCTCATACCAAGCACGTGGTGCTTGCTTTAAACCATATAACGCCTTCTTTAACCTGCACACCTGGTTTTCATGCCCTTTCTGCACAAAGCCACGGGGCTGAAAAACATACACTTCTTCATGCAAGTCACCATTCAGAAATGTTGTTTTAATGTCCAACTGATGTACATTCCAACCATGATGGGCTGCAAGTGCACAAATGCTCCGAACAATAGTCATACGGCATGTAGGTGCAAAGGTCTCATCAAAATCAATGCCTCTTTCCTGCGCATAACCCTTTGCAACAAGCCTAGCCTTATACCTGTCAACTGTACCATCGGGTTTACGCTTCAGCTTGTATACCCACTTAGTGCCAATGGCCTTCTTGCTAGGAGGCAAGTCACATAAAGACCATGTACCATTCTTCATTATAGCATCATATTCAGATTGCATAGCAGCCATCCAATTTTCTGAATTCTGTGCTTCATCAAAAGAAACAGGCTCATTCTCATCACAAAGACTAGATGCAGCCATAGCATAGCAATCTGATGCAAAGGAGGCACTATGAGAGCCTGAACGAGTACGATATGACAAAGGTGCATCTAATTTGCTGTCACGCAAAGTCTGCACTCAGCCATTTTGGCATAGTTTTTGCCTGCTCAATATCAGCTCTCTCATCAGCAAGTGCATCATGTAAATCTGCATCAGAAATGGAATGATCTGCATCATCATATGAAACCTGCAAAGGCTGAGAAGTTGCCTCATTAGGACCAGCACTAGACTGTCCACCTGTAAAAAGAGGCATCAAAGTATCATACATGTCTTTGGAGCTAACAGATGTCTCCTAAGTACATGAAAGCAATGGCTGAATAGCATCTTCCACAAAGACAACATCACGGCTAACCAGAATGCGTTTAGTCTGTGGATGATACAGACGATAGCCTTTACTTTCAGAACTGTACCCAACAAAAATACATTTTACTGCCTTATCATCCAATTTTCTGCGATGTTGTTCAGGCACTAATGCATATGCCAAACAACCAAAAACACGCAGATGAGCAACAGATGGCTTGCGGTCATGCCAAGCCTCATATGGAGTGATAGACTGCAACGCTTTAGTGGGACACCTGTTCAGTACATATGCTGCACACATGACAGCCTCAAGCCAGAAACTATGAGGTAAAGCCTGACTCTTGACCATACACCTCGCCATCTCCATGAGAGACCTGTTCTTCCGTTCAGCAACTCCATTCTGTTGAGGTGTATACGGCACTGTACACTGGTGTTTTATCCCACGTTCAGCCAGAAATGCATTAAAATCTGAAGACATATATTCCCCCCCTCCATCCGAACGGAGGGTGCCCATTTTACATGCTGACAGATTTTCAACCAAAACCAAAAACTGTTTGAAGCACATGAACACTTCGGACTTTGCTTTGAGTGGATATACCCATGCATGCCTGGAAAAATCATCAATGAAAGTCACGAAGTAAAGGTAATTTCCAAAAGAGGGTGTCTGCATAGGACCACAGACATCACTATGTACAAGCCGCAATTTCTGCGTAGCCCGAACTGAACCATCTTTTGGAAAGGAAGAACGCTACATTTTGCCCAAAATACAGCCTTCACAAACATGTTTTCGAGGTGCCTCAAGTTTGGGCAAAGAGGACACCATTTCAGATTTCTGCAGGCGTAACAAACTAGCAAAATTCAGATGACCAAAGCGTGCATGTCAAAGCTTTGCATCTGACATAGCCTGAGAATCATGAACTTCACATGCCGAATCATTCACAGATCTTTCATAGTCTATGAGCTTATACAGCCCACGACATAAAATGCCAGAAGCAATAATCACATCGCCATTTGAGAGATCATGGACTGTACACCTGTCATCAACGAATTTCACAACCAAGCCAATCTTGGCTAATGCAGAAACTAATAACAGATTCTTTTTGATCCCTGGCACAAATAAAGCATCTGACAAAGTGAAAGAACTACCATCAGAAGTAGTCAGAATGATCTTACCAACTCCCATAACAGGATAAGAGGAGTTATTGGCGCATGTGACAGTATTCTTGTAGGGGCAGGCTCGAGTGAAGAGAAGAAACTGCACTGCGAGGTAATATGTTTGGTCGCCTCACTGTCAAAGTACCAAACATCTGAGTCTACTGCAGACATGCACTGATCATGAGAAGATGGGTCAAAACTGCAGACAGTAGTAAACGCCCATTCTTCTTCCTGCACAAGCTTTGCAGACTCTGTTTTTGGTGTAGAGGCCTCTGCAACAACCATTCCAGCCTCTTTCTTCTTTGCCTCTTTAGCAGGCAGTTTTGGACAGTTCTTTATGATATGATCATTGCCTTTACAGTACTTACAAAACAATTTCTGCTTTTCTGATTTTTTGTCATCTTTGTCTTGGTTCTTTGAATGTGCAACATTTGCAGATTTCTGCTTACTAGTAGAAGAGCTCCACTTTCCTTTGCCCTTCTGACTAGCCAGGAAAGTTTGATCTGCAACACGCATAATGGACCTGTTCTGCCTCGACTGATCTTCCTGCAACAGAACAGAGACTAATTCCTCAAATGACAAGGCATTCGGATTGCCTTTCATCATCAACCGAAGAGTAGAGGCAAAACTCTGATATGAATCAAGAAGACCATTCAGAACGGTCTGCACAAGTGAGCTATCTGGTATAACCTCATCAACAGAAATCAATTGTTCCTTCAGGTCTTTGATCTTTGTAAGAAAACTGTCCATAGAATCACCTTCATTCATATGCTCACTCTCCAACTGTTTTCGGAGGTAAGCAACACGAGCCTCATTCCTAGCCTGGTACAATGTGGTAAGTGTATCCCAAGCATCCCTAGCTGTTCTGCAAGAGCGTATGTGAGGAATAATGGCACGTTTGACAGACAAAGCTATCAATGCATGTGCCTGGGCATCTCTGCCATCCCAACGAATCTGCTCTGCAGTAGGTGCAACAGAAACAGCAGCACGAACAGGAATCTACACAATATCATCTTCGACACCATCTTCATCAGCTCCATCACCTGTATTTGTAGTACCTGTAGTCGCAGGTGTAACAGGACGTCTTTCAACACCTTGCACAATGTTCCACAGTCCTTTTGCAACCAATACATGTCGCATCATATAAGCCCATAATGGGTAGTTGGTACCATCCAACTTATCCTCAACAGCAAACATACGAAATACATCACTGCTTTCAGCCATGGCCGGTGACTAAAATACCTTGATGCAGAAAATTGACTGTATCTCAAAAAGTTGAACGGAACTGCCCAGACGAGTTTTGCTAGACCTGTAGCAGACTTCGAGACGCTTAAACTGGCGAACAAAAACTAGTATATACCTTTGGCACAAAAGGACGAAATAGCCTGCACAAGCGCTGTGATAATGCGTTCGGAGGCCGAAACGAGCTCAGATCGCGATTTCGGCACCACAAAGCGAAGCTGTTTTGATCTGGGAAACACCCTGAGTATGCTCACCAAATTTCGTGCGAATCTGAGACTGCAAACGGAGGAGTGTCGACGGCGCCCTAGAAGAGCGACAACCTGCTCTGATACCAATTGTTGGAGTTAGACGTTTGCGGAAGCACGCGAACAGCACAAGGAAGAAGAAGAAGCTTGGAGCACAACACACAAGACTTAATGTATTACTAGAGAATGTACAAAGATAAGTAGCCCATTAGGGCAATAGGCGTATATACAAGTCGGGGGAAAAAAACCTCCTAAAGAGGGAAAAAAGTGCCCCGGCGATCCTAGAGTGTTCACACACATCACTACCTAAATATATCAACAAATTGCAATTTTTTTGAATATAGAAAATACTTCTGAAATTGTTCTTAAACCAAAAACCAAAGAATATCTCGTAAAACCCAACAATAGCTCCAGAGCAAAAAATCCATAGGTTTTTTGATATAGCATGCTATGCTTCTTGATCAAAAGAAACCTCTTTTCAGCACAATGACTAAACAACTTATCTGCTAGTCCTTCAAGAGTGGAAGAAAATAGGGCAAGAACGCATCTTTCCTGTGTTGAAGACCTTGACTCTTACCAAGGTGGTACGAAACGTTTGGTACGGCACGTACGATACGCGTACGGAACGTGGTGCCGTACCAAACGCCGGGATATGGAACGGTATGGAACGTCATCTCATATATATATATATATATATATATATATATATATATGTATATATATATATATATATATATACATATATATACATACATATATATATATATATATATATATATATATATATATATATATATATATATATATATATATATATATATATATATATATATATATGAATGCAATGTTGAATGTATGCACCATAATATGCATTTGTGACATGTGTGCACACTTACTACTTAGTACTTAGCACTTGCCACTAATGATTATATATGTAATATGTATTATCATTTAATATTTATTATTTATGCATGTGTCATATGACATATATGCATTGAATGTGCACTCTGCACACCTATTTAGTATTATCTATGTATGTATTTACATAGTACTATTATACACATCTGTCATGTATCATGACTCGTATAATATTAAATATATTTATTATTATATAACATATATTAGATATGTGCACATTGCATTCTAGAATCTACATCATATATGCATCGACATTTGCACATGTATCTATAATAAAATTATATTATATCATATGTTATTATGTTGATAAAGCTTGTGAGTCGGAGTTTGCACCCAAAAAAAGGGTTCATTAAAAATTTGGTTGTGCAAGCGTTCCGAACACTGTTTGGAACGTGCGTTCTGAACGGAACGTTCCGTACCCTACAGGGGGGTTTGGAACGCGAACCGATCCAACCCTGACTCTTACAGGTTGAGAGAAATCTCCGCTCACGATCTTTCGGGTCTTCATAAGAACCACCTCGAAAGGACGAAAATCAAATGTTGATTCGTGACCAAAGGGCCAATAGTTCTTTTGCCATATTGCTAGGACTAGTGGCTTGCTCTTTGGAAAACACAACAAGCTCCTTGTTGTTGGATGGGTGTGTGAGTGAGGAAGCATGAATAGAAGTACACATGAGTGAAGAAGGAGCCCAAAGCACAGAGACGCGATGGCTGGAAAAGCTCTCTGTCGATAGATGATCACTATATGCTATAAGTGAATCCCTAAGTACAAAGGTATTACCACATCAATATATCATGTATATGTGGTTACATAGGGGAAAAAAACTCTAACAAGTACTAGAGTAAAAGTGCTCATGTATAGGGAAAGGGTTCACATCAAAGCTACTTGAGGGACACATAAGTGTAACATTCTAGATATCCTAAGCATAAAAATCCTCCTATAAATGCTTAAGTATCATAAAAAAGGCATGAATACAAGCCATGTTAACATTTATACAGTGTACATACCAAATATATAGGTCATCAATGTGTCTTGCCATGTACATACATATATACATAATACATACATACACACATGCATAGATTATAGTATATTACATGCATAGTAGTAAATATATACTACATACATAATGCATACAATATTACATACATATATACGTAGTATATACATATCACATATATACATAGCGCATAGATGCATACATCTTATATACATAGTAGATAAATAGTAGATACATACTACACATATAAAAACATATATATTAGATACATAAATAAGTAAATAAACATGTCTTTGAATAAACATAAAGTAATAGATTATAAAAATAACACCATACATACATGCATATACATACATACATATAGACATACATAACTAAGTAACGAAACATATCTTTCGATTCACATACAAAAATAGGAATATACATTCATACATTACACATACATACATACATACATACATACATACATACATACATACATACATACATACATACATACATACATACATACATACATACATACATACATACATACATACATACATACATACATACATACATACATACATACATACATACATACATATATATATATATATATATATATATATATATATATATATATATATATATATATATATATATGCATGCATATGCATGGCATTATATGATATTGATGTTAGAATGATCATCAGGTAAAGTGGGATATTGTATACTCTCTTTGTCTCCCTCTCTTTTTAGTTAAGGCGCTGGACTATCTTGCATGAAGCTTCAGCTCATCAATCGTTTTGTTCATAAGTTATAATGGGTAAAACTTAAAAGACCCTTCCTTGTGGACCATTTTTGGTCTGTTGGGAAGGTCCCCCCCCCCCCTCGCATTAACGATGTGTTGCAAACGTATACACAACATGAGTTGCACTTCGAAAGTTGCAAAAGTTCGCAACGCATTGCGTATGCAACACTAGAAAAACTTCAAACTTTTCCCTTCAGAAGAGCTTTAGTGAATATGTATGCAACATTATCTTGTGTAGGCACATATACCAAAATATCTCTAGCATGAAGGCCCTCTCTAACATAATGATAATGAACCTCAGTATGCTTTGTATGTGCATGAAACACCGGATTTCTTGCAACTACCAATGCACTCTAACTATCAGTGAGAATATACATAGGTTCATCAATCCAATGCATAAAACCATCAATAGGAATCTTAGTCATATACACTCCACTGTAGTTGTGAATACTTCCTTGTACTCAGCTTCACAACTCAGTGTGGTCACAATAGGTTGCTTCTTACTCAACCAATATATACATTATCCTCCAAGGAAAAGGCAATTGAAACTAGTGAACACCCGTGTATCATAACAACCGGCCTAATCACTATCTGTAAAGGCATACAAGCATGATTGAGCATCGGGGCTATGCATAAATCACTCAACTTGAAAACTGCATATTGCATGTCCGGCCTTGTGTTACATGCATATATCAAACATCCCACAACTTGCTCATAAAGAGAAGTATCAAATGGATCACTTGCATCTTGAATTGAGAATCTTATTCCTGTTTCCACGGTTATTGAGATAGGCTTGCAATTGCCAGTAGTTTCTCAAAATAATTTGCTTCAGGCATAACAATTCCGTCCTCAACCGATAGAAACTGGATGCAAAGATAATACTCCAAAAGGCCAAGATATATGACATCAAAAGTATGCTGCAAATCAGCCATAAGCATACCAATTTGCTCATCACATCACCCAATCAAGAAAATGTCATCAACATAAAGAACAAGTACTATAAGATCAACCCCATCTTTACTTACATAAAAGTGTGCTTCCAATTGAACTACATGTAAAACCAAGAGTAGTCAAGTGCTTATGTATCTTATCATACCATGCACGTGGAGCTTGGTTAAATCCATACAAAGCCTTACGCAAGCAACAAAAATACGCTATTGACCTTTGATGGCAAATCCAGGATATCGTGATTCGTGTCACATATACCTCTTCTTATAAATCGTCATTCAAGAAAGTTGTTTTTATATCCAATTAATGCACTTTCCAACCACGATGGACAGCCAATGCAATCACAGAACAAATGATAGTCATGCGCGAAGTAGGTGCAAAAGACTCCTCATAATCAATGCCATATTTTTGCACATAACCTTTTGCAACTAGTCTAGCTTTTTGGCGATCAATGCTACCATCTGACTTTCTTTTAATCTTGTAAACCCACTTAGAACCAGTGGCCTTCTCACCTTTTAGCAATTCACATAACTCCCAAGTACAATTTTTGTGAATAGAATCTGATTCTAATTGCATTATGTTCATCCAATTTGAATCATCACATGCACCTTCAAAAGCGAGTGGCTCTTCATTACATGCAATTTGCAATAAGAGATACATCCACAAAGTCACTTCATGCATGGCGAGAACTTGATCTTGTTCTACCATCAACTTGCTATCTTCCAATGTTTTTTTTTCAGCCATTTTAACATAGATTGTGCATCTTGATAGGCGTGTGTTCCTCGTGTAATACATTTTGTTCGCCAATGAACAATATAAGCAATAAACTTTACTCCCGCTACTATATCCAACAAACATACATTTCTTTCCTTGTCATCAAGTTTGTGACATTGTTGTGACGACACAAGAGCATATGCTAAACAACCAAATATGCGCGTATGACTAACCATTGGTTTCCGTTCATTCCAAGCCTCATAAGGTGTAATGACTCTCAATGCTTTTGTAGGACAACGATTCAATACATAGTTTGCACACATGACCGCTTCCATCCAAAACTTATGAAAGATGCTTTCCTTTCACAATACATCTTTCCATTTCAAGAAGTGTTCTATTCTTGCACTCCGCAATGCCGTTTTGATGAGGTGTATATGGCACTTTGCATTGGTGTGTAATACCTCTTTCACAAAGAAAAGCATTAAATTCATGTGACATGTATTCACCGCCATGATCCGTGCAAAGAGTCAAAAATTTTCAGCAATAGCTAAAAATATTTCAAAGCAAGAGAATACCTCATTCTTCGTTCTTCATAGGATACACCCAAGTATGGCGTGTTGTATCACCAATGAAGGGAACAAAATATAGATGCTTGCCAAAAGATGGAGTCTTGATCGGACCACATAAATCACTATGAACAAGTTGCAATTTTTGTGTAACATGTATAGCACCATCTTTGGAACAAGGAGAATGATGCATTTTTCCAAGTATACAACCTTCACATGCATGCTTTTCAATGGACTCAAGTGTTGGCAAACCAATAACCATATCCTTCTGTTTCTAGTAAAGCAAACTATTGAAGTTCAAATGAACAAAATGAGCATTCCATAACTCCATTTAGAAGAAGTATGTGTAAGAAAAGCTTTTGAGGCAACTTTCTTACATGTATCCAAGCGATACAAACCATGTATCCAAGTGATAGAAGCTATTGCATAATGTCCCCGATATCATAATAACATCGCCATTTGAAATCATGAGCCATACATTTATTATCGACAAAGTGTACATAAAAGTCCTTCAATAGGAATAGTCGGAACACAAATCAAGTTCTTCTTGATACTAGGTACATACATGTTGGAATTTGGGGCCCCAGGATCTTCCAATACTAGCAACCTTTGAGCATACACACTTAATTATATAAGATGATAAGTGAAAGATAGAAAGAAACTTGAGACAAGAATAAGTAGCCTAAGCAAATTGCTTACTCACTAATATAGATGGCCAAATTACAAAATGGGAGTACTACTCAACCATATGATGGTGCACTCACTAGATGGAAGAATAGACAAGAAGATGATGATGTACAGAATTCAGATTATGCTGTTATAATCTGAGTATGTGTGAAGCATATGAGCAACGGAGTGAACCTAACCTCTCAAGATAGTGCAACAAATCTGAAAAACAGCAAACCCTAATTCTGAAATTAGGATTCAAAAACCCTAAAACAGAATATAGGATTAACTTACAAAAGATAGCTGCTCCAAACTTATAGAAGACTCCTTGCTCCAAGAGAATAGTCTCCTCTTCACCTCTCCTTAGCCTCCAAAGCTTCAGAACTCTAAAACTGACACTATAGCATCATCAACTCAAGAAGTGACTCCTCCTTGATATCCAAAAGTGTTGCACATGTCTCTCTTATATAGCTTTGGTCCCCATCATAAACAATCTGCGATCGTTATTCCCAAAAGCTGATAGTTGGAGTTAAAAATCTTTATCACAAATTTTTGCTTTTCGAGCACGTTAAAAAATTCCATCGCTAATTTTGACTTGCTTTTATTTTTGATCGCTAAAATTAGATGCTTTTGCCATCCACTAATAACCTAACCTAGCTTTTTGTGTTTTGTACATCAAGCACCTTAGAAATATGCATACTATCATTTTAGGGCAGAAACTAGGGTTTGAGTTTTCTCCTAATTCTGACCTCTAATGACAGAATGATCACTAGATAGCTCTCATGAAACTCTATCTATCTAGCCTAAAAAAGTTTTACTCAATATGTAAAAAAAAAATGGCTAAGTCCTAAGTTGGATTGCTGTAGATGGAACATATGTACATTGATTTCCAACAATCCCTCCTTCAATGTCATATTGGTACAAGCTTCAATAATCTGCACATCTTCTCATGACTATCTAGTCAATGCTTTGGTAAATATATCTACAACATTCTCACTAGAAGTAACATAAACCAGCTCAATATGCTTCTTTGCTATCTCTTCTCGAATATAGTGGTAGTGAACCTCTATATGTTTTGTCCTTGCATGATGTACTAGATTCTTTGCTATAGCTATTGCACTTCGACTATCTGAAAATATCTGAATGGGTTCATGTACTCTTACATCTAGATAATTGAAAATTTTCTGCAACCAAACTGACTCCAAAGTAGCTGTAAATGCTGCGCGATATTCGGCTTCACAAGATGAAGTTGCAATAGTGGGTTGTCACTTCGAGAGCCATGAGATAAGACAATCTCCGAGATAAAAACAAAAACCACTAGTACTTTTTCTAGTGTCTTTATCACCTGCCCAATCAGAATCTGAAAATCCTTTTAGTAATAAATGTGTAGATTTCGAGAATACCATAGCATAATCTGAAGTTCCCTTCAAATATCTGAAGACCCGCTTTTCTACTTTCCAATGTAACATTGTCGGATTATGCATGAACCTTGATACTTGAGAAACTGCAAACTATATATCTGGACGTGTATTACAAAGATATATCAAGCACCCAACTGCTTGACAATATGAAGTAGCATCAAATGATTCTTCATCTGCTACTATTTGTAAAGACACTTTCTAATCCATAGGTATTTGCATAGGTTTAGCTTCAGTCATATGAAATCTTTCTAATAGTTTCTCAATGTACTTTTGCTGTGTCATATAGATACACTCATCTTTAAACAGAAACTGAATCCCAAGATAATAATGCAAAATTCCTAAATCATTTATATCAAATGTCTGCTTCAATTGTTCTTTGAACATCTGCAAATCTTCATCTCTGACCTGTGACTATAATATCATCCACATGAATGATTGCTATAATCAACAAACCTATTTCAGCTTTGACATAAAGGGTTGGAGCTGCATCTGAGTTATGGAAACCAATGGATAGAAGATATGTGTGTATCTTTTCATACCATGCTCTAAGTGCTTGTTTTAATCCATACAAAGCTTTTATAAGCTTACATACTAAGTGTTCTTTACCTGTCTCTTCAAAACCTTCTGGCTGCTGAATATATACACTTTCATGTAAATCTCCATTTAGAAAAGTAGTATTTACGTCAAGTTGATATGCAGTCCATTCAAAATGTGCTGCTAAAGCAAGTAATGACCTAATTATTGTCATCCTAGAGGTAGGAGCAAATGTCTCATCATAATCAATACCTTTTTGTTGTGCATATCCTTTGACAACTAATCTTGCTTTGTATAGTACCATCTGCTTTCCGTTTGATTTTGAAGATCCATTTTACACCTATAGCTTTCTTTCCCTCTAGTAACTCACATAGCTGCCAAGTTTGATTCTTATGAATAGAATCAATCTCTTCTTGCATAGCTTTTCTTCAAATAGGAATGTTCAGTGCATCTTTAACACATGCAGGTTCATCTTCAACCGTTGTGATTGCTAAAATATCATGAATCTCAAAGTCTTCAGCAAAACTTATATGATCTTTTTGTTGTTGTCGTCTAGTCTGACTCCTTGTTCTTCCTGTAAAAGTTTTTATACCACTATCTTTCCATATTTGATATAACCAAGTAGGTGTATCCTTAAATAGTGGTGATACTCTTTCTAACTCTTCAGTCTCCACTGGTTCTGGAATTTGTCCCTCTGAGGTACTAGGACTTTCTGGAACTCTAGTACTTTCTTCCATTTCTGGAACTAAAGTCTCATGTGGAACTGACTCTATAGAAGGTTCTGAAATTCCTCTTTCTTCAATCCTAGGAATTTTAGCTCCCTCCTGATATGGCTGAACATGTACATCCAAATTCCTTCTAAAAAATCCAGTCATTTTCACTAATGAACCCTAGAATTTCTGCTTCTTTATCATGTGTCTTATTTTCAGCAATATATGCATTGCGTGAAAGGATAACTTCACCTTTCTCTAGAACATAAAACTTGTATCCTTTACTTTCAACAGGGTATCCAATAAAAACAGCTTTCCTTGCTTTTACATCTAGTTTGCCACGATCCTTTTTCTCAACATGAACATAAGATAGTGGTCCAAACACTCTGAAATAGCTCATATTAGGTTTTCTTCCATAATATGCTTCATAAGGTGTGATTACCTTTAAAGCTTTTGTAGAAGACCTGTTCAAAATGTGATTAGCTGTATGTACTACATCAAACCAGAATTTTGGTGAAAGCTTCTTGGATGCCATCATGCTCCACATCATCTCAACAAGTACTCTATTCCTTCTTTCTGCAACACCATTCTGCTGAGGAGTATAAGCAATATTAAGGTGTCGAGTAATACCTTTTTCTTCAAGAAATGTTTGAAACTCATTTGATAAGTATTCTCCACCTCTATCACTTCTGAGAATTTGGATAGTTGACTAACTTTCATTTTCAACCATAGCTACAAATTTCTTGAACGTTGGAAAGACTTCTGACTTCAACTTAAGACCATAAATCTATGAGTATCTCGTAAAATCATCAACATATAAAACAAAATACCTAAAACCTTGAATAGAGTCTGCTCTCATAGGTCCATTCACATCTGAATGTATTATCTGCAATTTCGTGGTAGCTGTAATATGACCATGCTTCTTGAAAGATAGTTTATGCATTTTAGCTTCAAGACATCCTTCACATATATCTGAATCATCTGGTAGCTCGAATGAGGGTAAACTCTCAACCATACCTCTATCTTTGATACTCTTGAGAGCTCCAAAACTAATATGTCCAAATCTTTCATGCCATAACTTCATAACTTCCATCGGTGACGAAGATTTGACAGCATATGCTTGACTGATTTTTGACAAAATAAAAATCCCTCCTTTGTGCTCACCTTGCAAAATACACTTCTCTTCTTTGTGTGACAAAATCTTCTAAAGATCTCTTTCAACTTTGTAACCATCTCCTAAAAATGCAGATATAGATAGCAGATTCTTCTTGATATTAGGTACATATAAAACATCTTAAATCTGAAAATTACCATCATCTCTTGACTTTGAGGTTACTATACCTATTCCTACAACATCCAAATCATTGCCATCTGCAATAGTAACTCTTCTACCTGAAGAATAGGAAAGAGAAGAAAATACTTGTATGCGGTCACATGCTTTGTAGCACCTGAATCAAATATAGGATCTGCTGAAAGAACTTGTAAAGCTGCCTGATCAAAAGAGACTTCCTCAATGATGATACAGGCATAAGAATCACCTTGACATTTCCCTTTTTTATCATCTTCTGCAACAATACATGATGCCTTCTTCTTTTCTGCTGCAATCCTTTTCTGACAAACTACTATAACATGTCCAGGTTTCTTGCAATAGTGACATAATGCTTCCTTCTTTTTTGAAGACTTCTCTTTAGTTGTAGTCGAAACAAAATCTGAAGTAGAAGGTAAAGATTTACTTTCCTTCTTGGATTGGTTTTCATTCTTATCCTCCTCCTTCTTTTTACCCTTTAATGAAGACAAAAGTGCTTCTTCATTCTTTTCCATTCCCTTCAACTGACCTTCATCTTGAAGTAGCAAGAATTCTAACTCTTCAAATGTAATCTCTCTTTCTCTTGTTGTAAGAGTAAGAGTAGTAACAAATGAGCGATATGAGATAGAAAGTGAATTAATCAGCGTATTTACCATTTCTTCATCAGATATCTCAACTCCTTCATTTAGAAGTTGATCTCTCAATTCAATGAGCTTTGTAATGTGGGTTTGAATTGACTCACCAGCCCTCATCCTTGTGTTTGCTAGTTGTCTCCTCAAGTGAGCCTTCCTGGCAGGATTTCTGCTCTGAAAAAGATTCTCAAGCTTTAACCAAGCTTGTCTAGAACTTCTGCAAGATCTGATTTGTGGTAGAATATGCTTTTTGACACTCATTGCTATGAATGAGAGAGCTAAAGCATCTCTAGCATCCCATCTTGCTTGTTCTTCAGTAGGAGGAACTCTGGGTAAGGACCTACCTATGACTCTGGATATAGAAGTGGTTACCTCTTCTTTAGTTGGTTCTTGATGAGCTGTGATTGCAACACCAGTTCCTCTTGAAGTTGATGTATCCTCCTCTTCGCCTTCTCGTCTTGGTCTTGATAAGGTTCCATTGACGATACTCCATAAATCCTTTGACACTAACAAATTCATCATCATGAAACTCCATATAGGATAATTTGACGATCCTTCTAACTTGTCCTCAATTTCAATTCTATACTCACTCATCTTAACTAAGTGTGTATGTCAATTATGCTCTGATACCAAGTGTTGGAATTTGGGGCCCTAGGATTTTCCAATACTAACAACCTTTGAGCATACACACTTAATTATACAAGATGATAAGTGAAAGATAGAAAGAAACTTGAGACAAGAATAAGTAACCTAAGCAAATTGCTTACTCACTAATATAGATGGCCGAATTACAAAATGGGAGTATTACTCAACCATATGATGGTGCACTCACTAGATGGAAGAATAGACAAGAAGATGATGATGTACAGAATTCAGATTATGCTGTTATAATCTGAGTATGTGTGAAGCATATGAGCAACGGAGTGAACCTAACCTCTCAAGATAGTGCAACAAATCTGAAAATCAGCAAACCCTGATTCTGAAATTAGGGTTCAGAAACCCTAAAACAGAATATAGGATTAACTTACAAAAAATAGCCGCTCCAAACTTGTAGAAGACTCCTTGCTCCAAGAGAATAGTCTCCTCTTTACCTCTCCTTAGCCTCCAAAGCTTCAGAACTCCAAAATTGACACTATAGCAGCATCAACTCAAGAAGTGATTCCTCCTTGATATCCAAAAGTGTTGAACATGTCTCTCTTATATAGCTTTGGTCCCCATCATAAAAAATCTGCGATCGTTATTCCCAAAAGCTGATCGTTGGAGTTAAAAATCTTTATCGCAATTTTTGCTTTTCGAGCACGTTAAAAAATTCCATCGCTAATTTTGACTTGCTTTTATTTTTTATCGCTAAAATTAGATGCTTTTGCCATCCACTAATAACCTAACCTAGCTTTTTGTGTTTTGTACATCAAGCACCTTAGAAATATGCATACTATCATTTTAGGGCAGAAACTAGGGTTTGAGTTTTCTCCGAATTCTGACCTCTGATGACAGAATGATGCATATCACTAGATAGCTCTCATGAAACTCTATCTATCTAGCCTAAAAATGTTTTACTCAATATGTAAAAAAAAATGGCTAAGTCCTAAGTTGGATTGCTGGAGATGGAACATATGTACATTGATTTGCAACAATACAATGCATTCTCGAGAGTAATAATACCTCCATTGCAGTCGAAAGCTGAATTTCTCTAATTCCAATAATAGCATAAGAAGCAATGTTTGCACATACATGTCCTTTCTTGGATGCATCTTTCAAAGATGCAAAAAATATTTCGCATGAAGTGATATGCTTTAAAGCACCACTATCAGCAAACCAATCCGAATCAACATTATTCACATTTTTTGCATTAGATGTATTCTCAACAACAGACATGCTGGATTCTTTCTTCTTTTCATTACACTTGGCAAGCTTTCTACATTCATCAATGGTCTGTCCAGCTTTTCAACAATAATTGCATCTCTTTTTCTTTTGCATATCACCATCAAGATTCAATAGAGGAAGAAGTGGAAGAGGAAGAGTGAAGCTTTGGTTTTGATGCACCCAAAGCTTAACCATACTTGCATTTTACCTTTTGTGTGATAACAAGAGCTTGCGTTCCTTCAAGCAAACCACTTCTATTTACTCTTGATTGTTCTTTCAAAAAACAAAAAACACAACCTCATCAAAAATATATGTATTTGGATTTCCTTTTGCAACCAAACGAAGTGTACTAACAAAACTTTGAAAAGATTCCGGCAATCCTTTTAGTGTAAAAAAGAGTGATGCATCTAGAATGATCTCATCAATGTTTGCCAATTGCTCTTTCAAATCCTTGATGAGTGTAACATATACATCCACTGACTCATTTTCAGTCGTATATATATCTTCAAGTTGTTTCCTCAAGTAAGGAACCACACGCTTCATTATGCACCGCATACAAATAAGCAAATGTATCCCAAGCTTGACTTGAAGTAGTGCATGACCGGATGTGTGGAACAATATGCTCGTTCACAAAAATGGCAATCAATGCATGAGCTTGAGCACCCTTTCCATCCCATCTAAGTTCCTCTTATGTAGGTGGAGAAGGCATAGTCATTGTACCTAAAAAAGATCCTCAATCTATGATAACAAGTTGCATAGTAGAAGAACCGTCGAGTCTCTTGTCAACATCTTCCGCTATGTTCCATAGTTGCTTTGCAACAAGAACATGCTTCATCATGGAAGACCACATTGGATAGTTAGTCCCATCAAGCTAATCTTCAGCATGAAGCGTGCCAAACAAGTCATTGTTGCTTGGTATCGTACCAAAGAACTCAAAAGTAGCAAGCTATGAACTTAACAAAGCAGGTATCGTACCAAAGAACTCAAAAGTAGCAAGCTATGAACTTAACAAAGCAGAAATGCAAGCTAAATGCAACTCAAAAAACTATAACTCCGATGCCAAATTTGACCGGAGCTTCGAAAGAGGGGTGAGACCCAGAGCACATGATGTAAATGATCTCAAAGTGCTGAACTTCGTATTTCTATGCTCCGGAACTGATTTGCATTGTTAAAAGTGTGCAAGGCAATGTCATGGAAAAATAGCATGTTGAGAAGCAACAGGGAAGGGTACAAAGACTTGTCACTTCTAGGACAAGCATAATATGAAAAGTCAATTTTTAAAATAAAAATTGTGTTTTTTCCGATTTTTTTTGGGGGGCATCTTCGAGTATAGAACTTAAAGGTTTCAAATGCATATCCTTTTTACCTTGTTTCAGAGTGCTTTTATGTGTGATCCTTTCATCTTTGTGTATGCTCCTTGCATCCTTGCCCTTAAGGGCTTGAGTGCTTGCCTTAGGAACTTAAGGTGAGTGCTATCATTGCTTCATGTGCTTGCAATAGAGCTCTAAGAGAAGCCTCTTGCTTCAGCCCTCACTATTTAGCCCTTGCTTTAACCTTCGCTATTTGTCCCTTGTTTCAACCTTCACTTGACACTAGTGGTTTCTTACCACTTGTTGTATAGAGTCTAGAATCTAGACTATAGTTTAGACTCTATCTTAATGGGTAGAGCTCACGATGTCATTCGTAAGCATGTGAAACTCGTTGGAAATAATCAATGGCAAAACTATTAGGTGATTTTATATATTATTTATGTCAAATATATAAAAGAGGTGTTAAATACAAATATCTCTCCAAAAATAAAAATCTTTGAAAGTGAATCAAGACCCTGATTTTTTATTTTGAATTTTATAGACCTTTACGCTTTAAACGATTCAACTCTCGATTTAAATCTCGTTTTCAAATCTCTTGTTGTACTATGAGGACAAGGCACTTATCGGAGGAATGGAATGGCTCTCTATTGAGTGAACTATAGGTATCTCTCTTGTAATGTGTTGTTCCCCATACTATGAATGACTTCTTTTTGTAGACTAAGGGAATGGAAATATTTAGGGAATTACTCCAAGACTGGTCGCCAAAATGAGGAAGTTATGAGAACATATTCATAGGCTCTCAATATTTTCCCTTTCTAAACAATGGAGACTCAAAATCCCCATATGAGGGAAAACTACAATGAAAAATAGAGTAAATGAATCCTAAGTAGAGCCATAGCTCGCCATAGCTCTACTCCTCAAATCTCAACTGAGAGATGTTCACTATACACCTCTTATCCATCTAGTGAGAATCACGTATGATGAGTCCTTTTCTTCATGGTCATTGAACAAAAATCCTCACAGGGATAGTTTCCACCGTCCCATACCAATGGATCCCACTTCCAATCCATGGATTACAACTCCACTAAACAGGTCATTTATCTAGCTTCCATAACTAAAGATGGAACTCTCATATATCATAACAAAGTGGATTCTCATGGGTCCCTCTTCTCCTTTGACTAGATTAGCTTGGTAAAGATGATCATTTGATCACCTACCTCCCAAACGTAACTAGTCTCTAAGTACCAATATAGATACTTTCTAGATCCCTCTATTAAATAGCATCCAGTTTGTCTTCCAACCTAGGGATCAAAAGCTCTCACTCGAGCTAAGGTCAATCCAAAGACCTTTTAAGTGAGTTGTGTGAGCACATATTTTATGCTCTTTGTTG
This sequence comes from Ceratopteris richardii, assembly GCA_020310875.1. NCBI lineage: Eukaryota > Viridiplantae > Streptophyta > Polypodiopsida > Polypodiales > Pteridaceae > Ceratopteris > Ceratopteris richardii. Next base: position 86,365,732 of record CM035407.1, on the reverse strand, counting down.
AACCCATAAATGACGCCAACTATTACTAATCTAGGCTATGCAATGTAGAATTATTAGCCATAAGAATCAATTAATTATTTCATACTCTTTGTGGATACCCCATAGTGTTTGCTACTAGGAGACCCTCCTTGAAGGTTCCATACCTTCATTAGACTTGAAATAAACCATAGATATCTCTTGAAGATACCTAAACCTCACAATTGAAGGTGTACGAACTTTCCTATGATTGTCCATGAGTGAGATGAAACCTAATACAAGCAATATATTCAGCATTACAACCATAATCCGATTGAAATTATTTCCATTGGATGTCGAGAGACCTCCAAGGAGTCCCTAATCGCCATCCACCATACCTGATGGAAACTTTAGCAGAGTGCGAAAAATTAACCATGAACCCAAATTGAGAGATCTCACATGTATTTGAAAGCTCTCTTTACAGGTCTCATTACACAAGGTAAAAACCTAATACAAGTAATCTATTCATTACAATGATAATCCGAGTGAAATTATTTGGCTGTCGAGAGACCTCCAAGGAGTTTCTAATCGCCATCCAGCATACTTGCTAGAAAGTTTAGCAAGGTGGAAAAAACTAACAATGAAGCCAAATTGAGAGATCTCACATGTATTTGAAAGCGCTCTTTACAAGCTTCATAAATAACCCAAGAATCATCCAAAAAAAGCCAAGCAGATTGGAAGATGTGCCCATTTGAGTACAAGTGATACTATGTTGGCTTCCAAGAAGCCAACCTTTAAGCTTTCCAAGCTTTGGAGGACTCCTCACCAATCTCGCCACGTGGTCCAATGGCTTAAAAACATAAATATATAATCTTTGCTACCCCCTAGGAAGTTACTACATACCACTTGTAGTGTTATACCACCCAAAATGGTCTCTAATGCAAGTAGATCACTTCTTCTCCAATCATTACAAAGGAGACTAGAGTGTAACTTTTTGATGCCACCTACAAAATTTTGATACTAACGCAATGTTCTCAATGATAATCTCATAATGGGGGGGGGGGGGGGGAAAAAACTTCAATCTAAGCCTTGAGCATCAAGATATGCCCTCTTGAAGGTAGGTATGTCATCCTAAGTTATTGCTACTGCAATGTCTCTTACCCAAGCCAAAGGGAGTTCTTCTTAGAGGTACATATCTCATTTGAAAATGGAAGTCTCTTTATCTTTTGATGGATTATGAAAGCATATATTCCATAGTTGCTAAATATCAATTTGCATTCCAAAATCCCTCCAAAAACATCCCCAAACATTCCCTCAAAGATCGAGAATCAGCCAAAGTTATACCTAGAAACTCAAGAAAAGTGATGGAATGAAGACTTTTGAAGAAGCCAAATGCTCCTCCTATGCAATTTCATGGATCTTGTGACTTTTCATCAAATTGCATACCATGAACTCCATACATGCCCAAATTTCCTTCCGAATTCTCTCATATATATCCTATTCCATCCTCCCAATTTTGGGTTTTGCCAAAAAAACGTTTGTACCTGTGTTGAACTTGAGGCATGGAAAGGAAACCCCTCATTTTTCTCTCATGAGAGAGTTCCAGCGGCACCATGATTGTGCAAAAAAACCCACATATGTATCAAGCTCTAAAAAAGTGCTTATATAGTGCATTGTCAATGTATTTTCCTCTTGCAAGTGAAAGAACGAAGAGAAGCATGAGCTTCCTCATACCTTCCCTCCTACACCACCTCTTTGCCCATGTTGACATAATGCATGGGAGGGGCTCACAACTTCTTTGGTTGCTTGCAGGTGACTTGGGATTTAAGGCCTTCTTAGTTGCACAAGCGTCAATGTTCATCTTTCTTCTCATTATGATACCCTTGTTAGAACCAAAAACATTTTGCCACAAGTTTCAACCTAAGCTCCTGGGGTGCTAACCTAAACACACAAAGAGATTCAATTTTGAGGAAACGGTTCTCTAGCCGTGTCAAATGGTAAGTCATAACCACTTTCCTCTATGTGAGGGGTGATTCACACCCCCAAGATTACATGATGTGACCTAAAGGCTTTCTAAGTGAAAGGTTTAGACTTGCATTCTAGCAAGGTTTAATAGCTCAATAGAGTCCTTGACTCATGCCATCACATTAAAACTCTCTCTTGATTCTATCTCCATGTTTGACCGAACCAACATCCTTGGTAACTTATATGGGGATGATAGGCTTGAGGGAAGCTCTAGTCATCCCTATTGGAAATTCATGCTTAAAAATCTTTAGGTAGCAAAAGATTTGTGGGACATAGTTTCTCGTGATTTACCAAGTCCACAAGAATTTGGACATATAAGAGGAAGATGAAGAAGAGTAACACATGGAGATGAAGCTTCTACTTCCACCTTTGGCACACAAACCCCACCTAAAAATCCTGAGCCTACCGGTGGTCAAGCTTCTCAAGAACAAAAAAGGTGGGGTTGAAAAGATACACAGGCATTAACTATCATATCTCTTACATTGAAAAGGTCAAAGATTCAACATCTTAGACCTTGTCTAACTCCACAAGTAGCTTGGCATAGACTAGACTGAAAAATATATTTTATTCTCCAGATATTGCAAGAAAGCAATATCTGAAGCGTAAGCTACACAACTTGATAATGAAAAAAGGTGTTCAGTTCAATACACCTAACTAGGATTCAAGGTCTAGTTCATCAGCTCATGGATACTAATGTATTTATAGAAGAGGACAAACTTGTGACCATTACTCTGAACTTTTTGCCAAGCTCATATACGTCGTTACTGACTATTTTCTCTATCTTTAACATAGTGGTCAGATTTAGAAATTTACAGAGTCTTTCGTTACAAAAAGAACAATTTAGAATTAATATAGACCTACAAGAGTCCTTGAGTGCCTTAGCTTTAGTTTCCAAAGCTAAAGGCAAAGGTAAAGGCAAGAGTTCAATCTCAAAGTCTAAAAAGAGTTCTAGTTCTACTTACAACTCTAGTAAAGGTCCTGATCATCTCAGTGATTCAAAAGATTTGAAATCTCAGAATAAGAGAACCTATAAGAATATCCATTATATTAATGAGTGCAGACTAGGTTAACAAAATAGGAAAGAGATTCTGGAAATGAAGTGCATGATGATGAAGATGATTCATCTAAAGATAACCGATCCTCACAGCCTACGCTTATGCGCATATGACGTAAGTAACTTTGAGCATAAACCTTCCACACTCAAATAATTGAAAGATGCTAGAGGCATCGAAAAAGTGCAAGTGTCCTGAGAGATGAAAAGGTTCAAAGGAATCCTCAAAAGCGGCTTGAGTGATACCCACCCAAGCCCGTCGCATAAAGTCAAACCAGACGATCACGCTCAATTCAACCCCAACCTCCTGAGTGCAATCACTCTCAAAAAATGGCGTCCCACAGAAGACAGTTGAATGTAAAAATGAATGCATATGATAGTCACCTGACCTAGCAGCCTCCTCTATCAAAATGCCGCTTCCTATACCAGACAGGCTATCATTTACAGAAACAAAACACATTGCTATCCAATTTGGCTACGGAAATTTGAGTGGTAACTATAACAGGAAGCCTCGCGGACACCGAGATCGTGATCAATAATGCAAGATCTGTATGCGTGACTCGTAAAGGAAACAATTAATATCTGGAACAGGAGAGTTTGGCACCGCTCTAGAAGAATATTTCCCGCTGTGTTGGTGAACAGCACGCACATCAACATTGTGCCTCGTCGGAAGCTACACTCCTTCCGTCAGCTAAGACATTTCGAGTGAGCGTTCATTTGATAGTTTAGGGTGGATTCACACAGGGCGGCACTGCTCTGCTGACTCAGCATGACTGGCGTCCTCTGGAATTCACATAGAACCGGGGTCTTTTTTAAAAGTATATGCATATGGGTAAAGCTATTGGCTGAGCGATAAATGGACCAATAAAATTTTATTATCATAGCGGTACAAAGAAGAAGGCCGTCTTAAAAAATCTTAAAGCCCGAACATTTTGCTTTTTCTTTAATCAATAAATACTTACATTTGGAATGAGCATTTGTGTAGCAACTCTCTATGAACCTAACCTGATTCATAGCTAAAACAATCCCAAACTCCTAGTTAAATTTTACAAACAAAAAATTCATAAACAGGAATTTTTTTCGCAAAGAAAACTTTTTGTTAATCCGTGAGAGGTATTTCATATAGATGCTATATGAGAGGTATCTCATATAGTACATCTATATATGAAGAGATAATCTCAACCAGTTGCCCATGCAATCAATGTGGAGACCACTACACATGGGCAACTAATGTGGAGACCACTACACCACATCTACTCAATAAATTTGAGTGTTTTAATACGCGAAGAGATGGTCATGGGTTAACAGTAGAGGTGCATTTTACAGTATTTGGATTGAGTTCAAATAGATCAAGGTAGAAAACACTACACCACACCCCCTCAAAAAACATGATTCTTTTAAGATGTTTCCCATATGAAGGGGCTAAAACTAGATATGCATCTTAAAGTATTTGTTTTGAGTTCAAAGAGAACTTTGAGCCATTAATTAAATGAGTTTTTTGCACTATTTTAATAGACATCTCTAAGCGAGGCATGTAGTGACAAATAATCTTCATATTTCTAACCCAAAAGATCATCGTTACCATCATCAAGTGATACAAATTGTGAGGCTCGTGGTGATGGCATTGCATATGCAATGGTGTCACTTAATTGAGATCATACGACGACTTGATCAGGGGACTTTTTTTTTTTTAGAATACAACGAATCGGAAAGACACACACATACGATCTCATAAGGTAGAGGCACCCATCTTGAGGAATTCATGGATATATCCAGTCAAAATTTGAACTTAAAACCTCTTCCCACATATTCAAAACATCAACCACTAGGTTACATGAGCTTGAACTTATCAAAAAAATTTTAAATAACATTTCTTACTGAAATAAAACTGTCAGATTTTCTTAAACAAAGTACCTTTTATGATCATTGCGCCATGTCTATAGATCTCACATGCAATTCCACACACAAGGTCTCTCTCTCTCTCTCTCTCTCTCTCTCTCTCTCTCTCTATATATATATATATATATATATATATATATATATATATCATGCTCAGTTCCTTACACTTACGAATCAGCTTGTTCGAATCGATGCATGAGTGGTACAAACTTATGGTTTTACTTGAACTTCATGGATTACGGTAAACAATTTTCTCTCTCTTATTGCTAAATTGCTAAATATATTTGAGTTTTTGTTTTTGTAAATTGAAACTTTGAAACAAATAAGCATCATATTGAAAACATAACGAGATTTGCACCACACAATAAACTTTGAAATAGGATAGAAAACTTACAAATGAATATCAAAGCATAGAATATATATATTATTAAAAAATAAATGTACATCAATCAATCCATATATGAAAACATATACACAATGTATCTATCAAGCATCACTATCAAAAATGACTATCACTTGTCTCATGATCATGATTAGTAGGAGTCCTTTCCCATCACCCAGAATGAAACCAACATGGTTAGTTGAATCATCACTCCTCTCATCTTTTGAGCACCCTCTCCTTTTGGCCTCTTGTGCATACACATTTCACATCTCAACTTCACCATGGTATTCTTCTATTAACTAGTGAAAGCAAATAAAAATATATTACAATTAGTTTGATATTAAATTAAAATACAAAATATTGATGCTTTAATTTTCTAAGAGGAAGTTTAGTGGAAATTTACTCTCCCTTGCTCAATAAATTGGAAGAACGATTACATAAGTGAAGGGGCATAGTACTCATGGGACCTCACATATCTGACAAAGGAAGGGTTAAGATGGTCTGAAGGAAATACAACACAGACAACCCGAAGGTAGTAGGGAAACAATTTTTGAAATTGTCCTAATGCTCAATATCTGTCAACCACTACTGGTAGGGGTTGAACCCCCCCCCCTCCCAGCCTCGAGAGATGAGAGTGCCAACAACCAACACATGTCGACAAAATAGTGATACTTATAAGTGGATATGGCATGTTAGTAAGTGCATTTAGCCATAACAAGAAGCATACTCCAAATTTTCATAGGTGCATTGCCATAATCTTCCATCTTTAATAGTAAACCCTAAAAAAGGACTTATTGATTCTTTGACTTCATAGAATTTTAAACTATCGTTGAAAATTAAATTTGAATAGTACTCTTTATAGCAAATGTGGCCACAAATCCATCACTCCCCATATGTCCTCATTTGAAGGTGTGAATATCTTCGATCCTCTTTTGTTTTAAATCCTATGTAAATCTAGTGAAATAGGAATACAGATATTAAAGGATAATTAGAATCAATGTAGAGAGTTCATAATAGTTCTGATGTATGTTAGTTATTACACGTGCCTTCACTTGAGTACAACATGTGGAAAGGTGTCTCTCTTTAACGAAGTATTACTATGTCTCCATGCACATATCAGTTTCCGTTTGTTTTTCCTTACCATACAATAGTGTTTGTTCATTTTTCAAGCATACATACACATATGCATACATACATACACATATGCATACATACATACATATGTACATGACTACCTACCTAGCCTACCCATGTACATATGTACATACATAAAGACATACATACATGCCTACTTCCCTGCCCACGTACATACATATATGTATATACGTGCATACATGCATACATACATACATGCATACATACATACATGCATACACACACACACACACATATATATATATATATATATATATATATATATATATATATATATATATATATATATATATATATATATATATATATATATATATATATATATATATATGTGCATACTTACATACATACATACACAATATGCACATATGAACATTCTCTCTATCTCATTGTATTTTAATTTCTTGTTGTTTCTAAAGATTTTTTTACTTCAATCATATGATAAAACTCTCTTGTTTTTAGTTACATGAAAATCAAATTCAGATCACTAGAGAGAATGCAAGCAACTTTTAAAGGTGGACGGGGCATGAATTCATTTACAGTCATTTGTATTATGATGAGTCTATTATATGTTGGTATATTGGTTGTCGTGGTACATATAAAAGGCCATGATGGAAGAGCGTTTCATATGAGATGATTTATGGTACTTTTGAACAAGCACCACCACCTAATGGGTGACATCAACCTATGGAATGTGATTGATATCACTTAATTTAATTATTATATATCAAATTCTAATATGCATAATGCAATCATTCGATATGTTTAGATGTATTCACTTTGTGATGATGAGGATTAATTCACTATCAATGGTTTGCATGTCCCTCACACAAGATGGACAAATTGTTTATGAGTTGTAACTTGAGGTCTCTGGACATCCTCTACCTCCAAGTTTGGGGGTTGATATAGGTAGATCCATTCTTGAGCCATTTGCTTGCCTTAGTGTTGATGTATGATTGAAGATTAAACAAAGCAGGATAGAGAGAATCATTTCCTCTAGATCTAGGTTTTTTAGCTGATGGGGAAATCACTAATCACTATATGAATGCTCTATTATTCATTTCTTGAGAGGTTTAAGGTCTCGTTATTGTTGAGGACTTGCATGAGCACCCTAATTCAAAGGTCATCCTCGTGTTTTTTTGTGGCCCTATATATGGATGGGGAGATCAGCAATGACTTAATCACTATATTCAAAGCATGAGTACTTATTTTAGTATTGCCTCTCTTTCTAGTAGAGGGATTACACATGTAGAAGGATAAGGACTCTATATTGATGGAGGACCTTACTCCCAAGGAAACATAACAAATTTGGTGAAGAGTAATCGTGGAAGCAATCAGAAATTGATGCACATTTGTGGAGCAAGAGAGTAGTCATGAATGAGGAAATATGAGTAGATATATACCAAGATACATAGTTGTCAATGTTATTATATCATTACATGTTGGTGTTGAATTGATAGCGACTTATGGATTATGGCATGGGCCTCTAAGAGCATTGCTAGAGTAGGATTGAGAGCTTTTTTTATGGCATTGCTAATTTAATTTAAACTCATATAGCCTAATTTTATGCTTTTATTTGCACCACATTCTCTAACATCTCGAGTTCAATTCGATAATCACTTATTAATATTTGCTTGTGTCTTTTGTTTGATTATCAACTCTTCTTTTTATATATAATAATTATAATTAAATATTGTCCTTAACCTTCAAATATTTAGATTTTGGATTATGGATCTCATGCTAGCACACATCAACAATCACATGACATGTCAACCCAAGTCTCAATGGACTCCATGAGGATCCTGCATATAGAGATCCTAATCCATATGTAAGAATAAAAGAACAATATTCTAAGGATTAGAATGTGCATGATGGCATTGTTAGTATATTTTGGTATTGATGTGTATAACAAACTTAGGACTATGGGGGCAAATTTCTCCCTCTCTGGGAATTTCTTTTTTCCAACTTGTATATATATGCCCATAACCCTAACAATATAATTATCTTTGTATATTATGCACTCAGTAATACACTTTATGTGTTCATAAGCTTCTTCTTCCTCCTTATTTTCTTTATGTGCATTCTTGCTCCCATAATACAATGATTAGTATCATAAAAAGTTGTTTCCCAATCCACATCATTGAAACAAACCTAGAAGTGACCTACAAAGTGAGGTGTATGTCAAGTAATATGAATCACCAAAAAGACACTATCACAAATACATGCTTTAGTTAGGTCAAATAGAGTGCACTATAGACAGTAACCATATGTCCCACACAAATTGTATTACAATGATAAACAAGAAGAAAGCAAGGAGAGAACTTGAATCAGAGACAAATAGTATTCAATCAATCCATGGTGTGAACTTCACACCCTCACTAGTTCTATAAAGCTCACTCCCATTGAAAACCTTTTGTTCATTTATTTATAATGAATATAAAGGATACAAAGTGCATACAGAGGATGGATTAGAAAATTATCATTAAGTAGAGCTAGCATAATTGCGTTTTTTGCAATAAATATTGATGGCATGATAAATGTGCATCTACTAGGGACATAGAGCTACACAAAAACTTTCTTGTCTAACACCTCTAGTGCATAATAGAATACTTTCCAACACTCTCCACCAAAGCACAAATGTGGTTTTTTCTAGAGCTTATTTAGAACTAAATTACAATCCCTAATAACGTCTCACATGAATGCTATGTTCCTTGAAAGTCATGACCCGACAATCCATTTAAGTCCTCCCATCCTGATTGGTATCGTACAATCCATCAAAGTGAATCAAGAAATCACAACCTTCAAGCTAGATGAGATCCATCAAATAAGAACATTAGATGAATCGATCTATAGTGAGTGACTTGGTCAAAGCATCTACCACATTCTCATCTATTGGGCACTTCCTTGAGATGCAATCAATCACTGGCTAGACACTCTTAAATGAATTGATACCGTACTTCAATGTGTTTGGCCTTTGCATGATAGATTGGATTATATTGCCAACACAATTTCACGCTAACTATCATACAAGATTTGTGGTACAATATGCTATCAAATGCTAAAGTCGGTAACTAGCCTTGACAACCATAAGGCCTCTTTGCAAGGTTCTCTAGTTGCAATGTACTTTGTTTTGGTTGTGAACACCAAAGCACGTTTTTAGAGCTTTGATCTCTAGGAAATCGCATAATCTGCATAAATGAAAAACAAAACTAGATGAAGGTTGTTGATTGTTAAGACATCTTGGATGATCATAATCTATATAGTTGAGCATTGGTGTCATTCCATGCCTAAACTTCAATTTCTTATCTCTAGTAGCAGATAGATACCCAATTATCCCTTTGAGTGCTTCCCATTGATGCTTTCCAGGGTTTGACATAAAGCTACTCACAACTCTCACATCATAGGGGATGTTTGGCCATGTGCTCACCATAACATACATCAAGCTTCAAACTATACACTGATGGGGAGTCGGCTACATAAATTCTCTTCATCTATGATTTAGGGTTGTCATCTATAGACAACTTCAGATGTTGATGTAATGGCATAACCATGGCTTGCAATTCTCTATCCCAAACATTTCAATTGCCTTAGAGATATACTCTACTTTACTCCTATTTGAAGAAATTCACATATCTATGATGTTGAGTTGCTTCTCCAAAATTCATGTCAAATGTTTGACTTAGAGTTTGTTTTGTATTAGCCAATGCTCATGAGCAATTTCCAAAAATAATAATGTCATAGCATGACTTACTCAACAACATGAAACCTTCTAACTGATCCATGTATACCTCCTCATCGAGGTCATCATGTAAGAAAGTTTCCTTTACATCCATCTTGTGCATATCCATATCTTCATGGACTACAATTGCAAAGAACATCCATAGGGCTGCCATCTTAACCATTAGAAAAAAAAATAGCTTATATACCCATTTGTAGGGCAGAGACTTCTTACCTTCTAGTAAAGTGTCCAAATACCAAGTGTTAGTCTTGAGAATATCCACAATTTCATTCTCCATTTCCTTTAGCCATATTTCATGTCTCACAAACTTCATCACTTCCTTATAGCTTAAAACCTCGTTTTCATCTATTAGTATGGTATTGTTGATATATTTAGGTAGTGATGTGTGTGAACACTCTAGGACCGCCGGGGCACTTTTTTCCCTCTTTAGGAGGTTTTTTTCCCCCGGCTTGTATATACGTCTATTGCCCTAATGGGCTACTTATCTTTGTACATTCTCTAGTAATACATTCAGTCTTGTGTGTTGTGCTCCAAGCTTCTTCCTCTTCCTTGTGCTGTTCGCGTGCTTCCGCAGACGTCTAACTCCAACAATTGGTATCAGAGCAGGGCGTTGATTCTTCTAGGGCGCCGTCGACACTCCTCCGTTTGCAGTCTCAGATTCGCACAAAATTTGGTGAGCATACTCAGGGTGTTTTCGAGATCAAAACTGCTACGCTTTGTGGTGCCGAAATCGTGATCTGAGCTCGTTTCGGCCTCCGAACGCACTATCGCAGTGCTTGTGCAGGCTATTTCGTCCTTTTGTGCCAAAGGTATATACCAGTTTCTGTTCGCCAGTTTAAGCGTCTCGAAGTGTGCTACAGGTCTAGCAGAACTCGTCTGGGCAGTTCTGTTCAACTTTTTGAGATACAGTCAATTTTCTACATCAAGGTATTTTAGTCACCGGCCATGGCTGAAAGCAGTGATGTATTCCGTATGTTGGCTGTTGAGGATAAGTTGGATGGTACCAACTACCCATTATGGGCTTATATGATGCGACATGTACTGGTTGCAAAAGGATTGTGGAACATTGTGCAGGGTGTTGAAAGACGTCCTGTTACACCTGTAACGACAAGTACTGCAAATACAGGTGTTGGAGCTGATGAAGATGGTGTCGAAGATGATATTCCGCAGATTCCTGTTCGTGCTGCTGTTTCTGTTGCACCTACTGCAGAGCAGATTCGTTGGGATGGCAGAGATGCCCAGGCACATGCATTGATAGCTTTGTATGTCAAACGTGCCATTATTCCTCACATTCGCTCTTGTAGAACAGCAAAGGATGCTTGGGATACACTTACCACTTTGCACCAGGCTAGGAATGAGGCTCGTGTTGCTTACCTCCGAAAACAGTTGGAGAGTGAGCACATGAATGAAGGTGATTCGATGGATAGTTTTCTTACAAAGATCAAAGACCTGAAGGAACAATTGATTTCTGCTGATGAGGTTATACCAGATAGCTCACTTGTGCAGACCGTTCTGAATGGCCTTCCTGATTCATATCAGAGTTTTGCCTCTACTCTTCGATTGATGATGAAAGGCAATCCGAATGTCTTGTCATTTGAGGAATTAGTCTCTGTTCTGTTGCAGGAACATCAGTCCAGGCAGAACAGGTCCATTATGCGTGTTGCAGATCAAGCTTTCCTGGCTAGTCAGAAGGGCAAAGGAAAATGGAGCTCTTCTACTAGTAAGCAGAAATCTGCAAATGCTGCACAATCGAAGAACCAGGATAAAGATGAGAAGAAATCAGAAAAGCAGAAATTGTTCTGCAAGTACTGTAAAGGAAATGATCATATTATAAAGAACTGTCCAAAACTGGCTGCTAAAGAGGCAAAGAAGAAAGAGGCTGGAATGGTTGTTGCAGAGGCCTCTACACCAAAAACAGAGTCTACAAATCTTGTGCAGGAAGAAGAATGGGCGTTTACTACTGTTTGCAGTTTTGACCCATCTTCTCATGATCAGTGCATGTCTGCAGTAGACTCAGATGTTTGGTACTTTGACAGTGGGGCAACCAAACATATTACCTCGCAGCGCAGTTTCTTCTCTTCACTCGAGCCTGCCCCTACATGGAATACTGTCACATGCGCCAATAACTCCTCTTATCCTGTTATGGGAGTTGGTAAGATCATTCTGACTACTGCTGATGGTAGTTCTTTCACTTTGTCAGATGCTTTATTTGTGCCAGGGATAAAAAAGAACCTGTTATCAGTTTCTGCATTAGCCAAGATTGGCTTGGTTGTGAAATTCGTTGATGACAGGTGTACAGTCCATGATCTCTCAAATGGCGATGTGATTATTGCTTCTGGCATTTTATGTCGTGGGCTGTATAAGCTCATAGACTATGAAAAATCTGTGAATGATTCGACATGTGCAGTTCATGATTCTCAGGCTATGTCAGATGCAAAGCTTTGGCATGCACGCTTTGGTCATCTGAATTTTGCTAGTTTGTTACGCCTACAAAAATCTGAAATGGTGTCCTCTTTGCCCAAACTTGAGGCACCTGGAAAACATGTTTGTGAAGGCTGTATTTTGGGCAAAATGCAGCGTTCTTCCTTTCCAAAAGATGGTTCAGTTCAGGCTATGCAGAAATTGCAGCTTGTACATAGTGATGTCTGTGGTCCTATGCAGACACCCTCTTTTGGAAATTACCTTTACTTCGTGACTTTCATTGATGATTTTTCCAGGCATGCATGGGTATATCCACTCAAAGCAAAGTCCGAAGTGTTCATGTGCTTCAAACAGTTTTTGGTTTTGGCTGAAAATCTGTCAGCATGTAAAATGGGCACCCTCCGTTCTGATCGAGGGGGGGAATATATGTCTTCAGATTTTAATGCATTTCTGGCTGAACGTGGGATAAAACACCAGTGTACAGTGCCGTATACACCTCAACAGAATGGAGTTGCTGAACGAAAGAACAGGTCACTCATGGAGATGGCGAGGTGCATGGTCAAAAGTCAGGCTTTACCACATAGTTTCTGGCTTGAGGCTGTCATGTGTGCAGCATATGTACTGAACAGGTGTCCCACGAAAGCGTTGCAGTCTATCACTCCATATGAGGCTTGGCATGACCGCAAGCCATTTGTTGCTCATCTGCGTGTTTTTGGTTGTTTGGCATATGCATTAGTGCCTGAACAACATCGCAGAAAATTGGATGATAAGGCAGTAAAATGTATTTTTGTTGGGTACAGTTCTGAAAGTAAAGGTATCGTCTGTATCATCCATAGACTAAACGCATTCTGGTTAGCCGTGATGTTGTCTTTGTGGAAGATGCTATTCAGCCATTGCTTTCATGTACTAAGGAGACATCTGTTAGCTCCAAAGACATGTATGATACTTTGATGCCTCTTTTTACAGGTGGACAGGCTAGCGCTGGTCCTAATGAGGCAACTTCTCAGCCTTTGCAGGTTTCATATGATGATGCAGATCATGCCATTTTTGATGCAGATTTACATGATGCACTTGTTGATGAGAGAGCTGATATTGAACAGGCAAAAACTATGCCAAAATGGCTGGTGCAGACTTTGCGTGACAGCAAATTAGATGCACCTTTGTCATATCGTACTCGTTCAGGCTCTCATAGTACCTCCTTTGCATCAGATTGCTATGCTATGGCTGCATCTAGTCTCTGTGATGAGAATGAGCCTGTTTCTTTTGATGAAGCACAAAATTCAGAAAATTGGATGGCTGCTATGCAATCTGAATATGATGCTATAATGAAGAATGGTACATGGTCTTTATGTGACTTGCCTCCTGGCAAGAAGGCCATTGGCACTAAGTGGGTATACAAGCTGAAGCGTAAACCTGATGGTACAGTTGACAGGTATAAGGCTAGGCTTGTTGCAAAGGGTTATGCGCAAGAAAGAGGCATTGATTTTGATGAGACCTTTGCACCTACATGCCGTATGACTACTGTTCAGAGCATTTGTGCACTTGCAGCCCATCATGGTTGGAATGTACATCAGTTGGACATTAAAACAACATTTCTGAATGGTGACTTGCATGAAGAAGTGTATGTTTTTTAGCCCCGTGGCTTTGTGCAGAAAGGGCATGAAAACCAGGTGTGCAGGTTAAAGAAGGCGTTATATGGTTTAAAGCAAGCACCACGTGCTTGGTATGAGAAAATACATGCCTATCTGATTGCACATGGTTTTGAGAACAGTCCAACTGAAAGCACCTTATATGTTAAGCGTGCTAATGATGTGCTTTTGATCATTGTTGTCTATGTAGACGACATGCTGCTGACTGGTCCTCTTGAGAAGCATATTGCTGATTTCAAGGCTGATTTGCATGCCTCATTTGAGATGTCTGATTTGGGGCATTTGCATCACTATTTGGGCATTCAGTTTATGCAAGTTGATGGTGGAATGGCTTTGTGTCAAACGAAATATATTGACACATTATTGCAGTGTTTTGGCCTTGAAGACTGTAAGCCTATTGCCACTCCTATGGAGACAGGTTTACGATTGAGTCTTCATGATGCTGGAGATGCATTTGATGCTGTTCTCTATCAGCAGGCTGTTGGATGCTTGATTTACTTATGCATTACTCGGCCAGATATTCAGTTTGCTGTCTCACAGATGAGCAGGTTTATGCATTGCCCAGGAGTCACGCATTGGAAAGTGGTTAAGCGCATCTTTCGCTACTTGAGTGGTACTCGGCTACTTGGGTTGTTTTATCCCAAGGGGGGATCACTACCGCCAGATTTGCATGCTTTTTCTGACTCAGATTGGGCTGGTTGCTATGACACTCGTGTGTCCACCAGTGGTTTTTGCTTCATGCTTGGTAGCTCATGTATATCTTGGTTGAGCAAGAAGCAGCCTACTGTGGCCACTTCCAGTTGTGAGGCTGAGTATAGGGAGTTTTCACAGCGACTGTTGAGTGTGTGTGGCTCAGACGCCTTATGGCTGATTTGGGTGTTGGCCAGTCTTCTGCCACCACCATCTTCACTGACAGTCAGAGCGCATTGGCAGTTGCGAGGAACCCTGTGTTCCATGCTCGCACTAAGCACATTGAGGTGCATTATCACTATGTCAAGGAGAGGTTCTCTGCTGGGGAGATCAGCTTGGCATATGTGCCCACACAAGAGAACATTGCAGACCTTTTCACGAAGGCTCTGCCTAGGGAGAAGTTTGAAGCTTTCCGCAAAGCTTTGGGCTTACTTCCTTTTGTGGAGTGATTTCCACATAGCTCGGCACTTCCTTATACATGAGTGCCAGCTCCTTGTTCACCGCATCACTCCCAGGGGGGATTTGTTGATATATTTAGGTAGTGATGTGTGTGAACACTCTAGGACCGCCGGGGCACTTTTTTCCCTCTTTAGGAGGTTTTTTTCCCCCGGCTTGTATATACGTCTATTGCCCTAATGGGCTACTTATCTTTGTACATTCTCTAGTAATACATTCAGTCTTGTGTGTTGTGCTCCAAGCTTCTTCCTCTTCCTTGTGCTGTTCGCGTGCTTCCGCAGACGTCTAACTCCAACAGGTATTGTTATATCACCTTTAGTGTGAACCACCTCTATTGGTGGTTGGCAAGTGTGAGGCCACTTGGCACTCATGCATGAGATGCATGGAATAAGAGAAAGTAGAGGTAAATTATATATATGTGGGTTGTGTGGATGGGAGTTGAATCCAATTTCTTATGTCAAGAACTTAGTCTCGTGTAGCTTTTTATGCATGTATCTTTTTTTGGTATACACCCAAAAATAGGGGAGATCCTCAGGAAAAACACATCATTGGTATCGGAGCGGGTTCATGACCTGAGGATGACAAACGCACACCCATGAGGAGCAGCATAGGAGGCACCACATGTGCGAAGAGATCCAACAGAGGCATGCCCGCGAGCAGCCCAAGAAGGCTTCCCCTTCTCTTCCCTCCATCCCCTATCTTAAATGTTAGAAGTGATGATCTTGCACATTATATGAAGACCCGTTTGAAGCCTTGTGCCTCCATATATGGGATAAAAGCCCTTCAAGCGCTTATCTTTGAGGGAAGAGGAGGAAAAAGCACAACACACTCTGAGGAGTTGCAAGGAAGGAAAAAGTGAACTTCTTTCGAATTTTGAGCAAGAAGTTGAAGGACATAGCCATGAAGAATTCTCAAAAACAAGATATGTGCATGCTCTCTATGAATCCACTTTGTTTCCAAGTTTTGGAAAACAAAATTCTTGCTTTCCAAAGACTTAAAGTCACCCCTGTGCCAAACTTCTAAGCTTTCGAAGGACACCAAGATTATCAATTTTGGTTACTTTTTTGTAGGTCAAAAACTCTCTACAATTTCTATGCAGGAACTAGGAATACATTTTGGAGTCTTGTTTTGATGCTACAAAAGTCCAAATTTTGTTATTTTACTTGGATATGATTTGTTATTGCAAGTTTTAGGCGTTGGATATCCATTTGTTCTCTGGTGAGGATCTGAGAGAACTCAAATTTGCCAAATTAGGTGAATTTTGGCGATTGTAAAGGCTTGTTTGGTGATTTTGTTGCTTTTCAGATGCCAAACGGATATTTCGAATTCACTTTCAGGTCAGGCAAGGACTATGAGCAGTTACTAAAAGCTTTGAAGATGTGTCCAATTTTGCTTCCAAAGCATCAAAGACCTATAGGGGAGTGATCTTGAGTCTTTTCTTTCATTCTCTATACTTTATTTAATGCTTGCAATTTCAAAATTTTATTAGTATTTTTTTCAAACATGAAAATTGTAGAGAAGCAAACCTGAATTTCATCTTTAGAAGTTCCTCAAGTTGCAAAAAATTAAAAATATAGAACCACTAAGTTAGAATCTATTTTAGAGAGCATGACCTCGGCTTTCGAACAGTTAAAAACCCAATTCATCTTGCTTCTTTTCTTTCCCAACAAGATCTTGAACGTGAGGTATCTCATGATACTTTAGTCATGGCTCGAAAAGAAGAAGAGACCCTATGCCCACTATACCTTTTACCATTGTTAAGGAAAAGCATCTTAGGGATACACCTTTGCTCAAAGACCTCAAGCTACCTAGCTTCATGGGGGATGATAGAGACTGAAGCAAGGATGCACTATACACTTTTCTTCGAAAGTGGACTGATTTGCATCAGCTTAAAGGAACCCCACATGAGTGTCGTGTGCTCGAAACAAGTTTATCCCTTGGACCACATGCATATAAGTAGTGGATGAGTCTGAGGCAGAAGATATTTCCCTAGATTGTTCTCAGTTTGAAGCTCTTTTTCTAAAAGAATTTTTGCCTGAAAACGAGGAAGAATGTAGTTGGGATAAGCGCGATAGAGTAATGCGAGTGGAATACCATTAACTGTTTACCTTTCACATTATCATGAGATTGTACTTAATCTAAAGGGTCTATATGATTTTCAAAAGGTACATGGGTTTGTAAGAGGTCTTGATAAAGGCATAGAAATTGAAGTACGCCATAATGCTCCTAAAACTTTGGAAGATGCTATTAAGTATGCCCAATTGTATGAGGATAATAGTCGTGTTGCTATGGACATAGACCAAACTTTGAGACCTATAAATGACTAAGTTTAAGAAACGGGTAGTCCCATGAAAGAACAAATTCATAGTTAAGAAACCAAGAGGGCTTAGAATTTCCACATATCAATTTGAAAAGGCCAAGAAGAATAAGTTATGCTTTAGGTGTTTATCTCCTAACCACTCTTAGTGGAATTTCCCAGTACGAAAGGGGGAAGAAAGGAAACAAGGATCAGGGACTAGTACAGCCTTGGACAAAGGCAAAAAAGCAATCCATCTAGTGTAAACACTTCATATTTATGGCAGCTCTAGCTACAAAAATGTGGGAGTTATGCATGAGGATGACGAGCATACGTGTTTTTTAACTCAATCTATGTGGTCACAATAGTTTGGACCCCATGATTTGGTTAAACTCCATGGTCATGTTAACGGTGCCGAGAAGATGACGCATGATTGGTAGATCAATTCAACTGCCAAGTCCAATGGTGCATGCAGGGTGCTTCAAGCAACTCAGGTGGTAGAATGGAGACTCAAAGAGAATATAAAAGCTCAATAAAATTGATCAGAAAACTTACACAACATATCATCATATGGGAGAACAATTGATTCATGGAAAAAAAGAAATCTTGATTCCTAATAAGTGTTCATACAATTCAAATTGAAAATAATAAAAAAGATACAAGTTACCAATTCATAATTGATCATAAAGTTGGTTCATAATGTTAATCTGTAATGTCTATCAAGCTTCAAGATCATCATCAATCATGTGTGTGGTGAACCATCACCATCACCATAGATGTGTAGAACAATCACTTCTATCTTCATAAAGTTGAACCTCCATGTCCTTCTTTCAAGTCCTTCATCTTCATAGTGTGTGTATAGCCACCTTCTTCAACTAGAAGCCTCCAAGCATAGATGTAACCTCCTCTTCATAAAATTGAACCTCCATGTCCCGCAACTCCTCCAAATTTCAACGCTTTAAATCTCAAATGGAAACCTCCTTGTTCTTCAAAAGATGAATGTGATCAAGATTGATCCATGAGATGAGCAAGCCCTTCTTTTTATAATATTATGATGACTAGGGATGTGTTGTGAAAAAGCTAAACAAAAAGCATAGATCGCTTGCATTAAAATTTTGCGATGAGAGTTTTTTGCTTTTGTTTTCTTTCTTTGCGTTTGTTTTCTTTTACGTTTTTGCTCTCTTTTACGATTTATGTTTTGATTGCTTTTGTTTTGTTTTTTTATTTTATTACATGTCTTTACTTTAGCTTTTGAAATAAGTGGTTTCACACATGATATAGGTTCATATGGAATTACAAGTGTTCAAGTGCACTATGACTTTATTCATGTGTGCATGAGCATATAATGGGCTCTTAAACAAGAGATTTCACATCTATGGGTGTGCCTATTGTCAAGTTTATGAATTCACACTAGAGAATTTATGGTTCACATGGTTTGTGAATGGTTAAAGTATGGGTTTACATAGGTGTGTATACATATTTATAGATTTATTCATCTGATTTTCCATATGTGTGTAAACAAACATACAAAACTATATGGGTTCAAGTACAAGAGTGTCCATACATATGAATTTGTACACCATGTGAATATTCTTATGGGTGTAGAATATCGTCCTCATGACCAAATTTGCATATGTGTACCCTTAAATGGGTTTAGCTCCAAAGTAGTCTGTGCACTCACTTTCATACATTTTATGTGTATATACATGAGTCCTTTCCATCACTCAAAGTGCATATGTAAAGCTCAAAACGTGCCTTGATGCAAGGTGGTGTAGTGAGACCCTATCATGCATACTTTGGAGATGCATGGAAAAAGATATGGTGCAAAAGATAAGGTATTTGGTTTCTGTAGATGAAGCATGTGCATTCACTTTAAAAAAATTTCATGTGTAAATACATAAATCCTTCCCATCACTCAAAGTGCATAGGGAAAGCTCAAAACATGCCTTGATGCAAGGTTGTGTAGGAAGACCTTATCATGCATATTTTAAGTGCATTTTTCAAATAATCATGGTGCAAAAGGGGTAGGAGGACGAGGTACTTCAAAATTTTTGACATCTGTTTTTAAATTGGATGTCATGTTTCTTTTTTTTTTGTTTACAAGTGCAAGTAGATTTTGCAAGCTAAAGAAATAAACATATGTGTACATACATTGGTTTATGCATACTATAAATGCAAAATAGAATCAATATGATGCAAATGATGGAGAGTAGAAAAAGAAAACTAAAAATGCATTAAACTCAACACTCAATTCTCACTCCTCAATCAAACAAATCTCTCAAATCACTCAAACTCTATAAATTTGCTCTAACATAGGGATAGGGAAGAAGAAACCAAGGAGAGAAATCAAATTGGATACATAAAGTATTTGATCAATTTTCAGTGTGCCCTTCACACTCTACAAGTTATAGGAAGCTCCTTTGCCACATCAACATTTTATGTAATTGTCTACAATGAATATAAATAGTACACATTGTACGTAGAGGATATATTATAACATTGTTGTTAGGCAAAACCACATAATCACCTTCACTCTGGACAATATTTATGGCATGATCAATGCACATCTATTGGGGATAGTGAGTTGCATATGAAACACAACGCTTCCAATGCATAATTAGAATAGATTCCAACACCACTGTCCACATTCTCATATTACTACAAAAGAGATGAGGATACACATACACGTACACATACACATACAAAATGGAGTACTCTTGAAATACTTATTCCACACTATATCATGCAAGAGATGAGGATTCTATTGCTTATCATCACAATTAGTAGGAGAAGGAACACATAAATGAAGATGATTATATGGAAAAAATTATTATAAAGATTAAGGATTTGAAGAAGCAATTTTGTAATATTAGATGAAATTTTAGTAGATATTTCAATTTTGTAGAGTATTCTCAATGGGTTTCTTAATTTTTATCAAAGTTTTTCTCCTACTGTTCAATTGATGATGCAAGGAAATCCAAATGCCTTAAATTTTAAGAATCAATTTTTATTTTGCTAAAAGAAAGTCAATATATGCAAAAGAAGGCGACTCTTCCGCTAGCAGGCAAAAATCTATAAATGTTGATTAATTAAAGAAGGAAGACAAACAAAAGAAGAAAGAATATAAGCAAAAACAATTTTGAAGGCAAATGTTCATGTTATAAAGAGTTTTCATAAACTTACTACTAAATAGGCAAAGAAGAAAGATGCAATAATGGTTGTTGCAAATACTTTTGCTTGACTAGGCCTACTAACTTGGTGAAAATTGAGGAATGGATGTTTACTACACAATGTTGTTATGATCCACTCATGATCATTGTATGTTTGTAGTGGACTCAAATCTTTGATACGTTGATAGTGATGCAACCTAACATAATATTTTATTTAACTGACTCTTGCCTACCCCTAATGGGAATATTGTCATGTGTGCGAAGAACTCCTCTTATCCTATTATGGTAGATGGAAAAAATACCCTTGCTACTGCTATGGTAGTACAATCACATTACCATATGCTTTATATGTAAAAGGGATCAAGAAAAAATTGTTGTCGATGCCAACATTAACCAAGATTATCTTGATACTAACATTCATTGATGATAGGTGTGCAATTCATGATCTCTATGATGGAGACAGAATTAGTGCATCTCGTATGGTATGTCATGGGCTATATAAGCTCATAAGTTATGGAAAATCTATGGATAATGATGAATATGCAGTACAAGATCTACAAGGCATCTTGTATGCAAAACTTTGGCATGAACATTTTAATCTATTGATATATTTAGGTAGTGATGTGTGTGAACACTCTAGGACCGCCAAGGCACTTTTTTTCTCTCTTTAGGAGGTTTTCTTCTCGTAGATTGTATATACGCCTATTGCCCTAAAGGTTTACTTAACCTTATACATTTTGGTGGTAATATGTTCAGTATTGTGTGTTGTCTCCAAGTTTCTTCTTCTTCCGTGTGTTGTTCGAGAGACCTCAAACTCCAACAATCAGTATCAGAGCAGGTTGCCTCTTCATCTATGGCATCATTGACACCTCTTTGATCACAATCTCAGAATCATATGAAATTTGATGAGCATACTTAGAATCGTACGAAATTTGGTGAGCATACTCAAAACACATTATCACAGTGTTTATGCAGGCTATTTTGTCCTTTTGTGCCAAAGATATATACAATTTTTGGTTCGCCAGTGTAAGCATCTCGAAGTTCGCTACATGTTTAACAAAACTTGACAAGGTAATTTTGTTCAACTTTTTGAGATACAATCAATTTTTTGCATGAGGGCATTTTAGTCAGTGGCCATGGCTGAAAGCAGTGATGTATTCCGTATGTTGGATGTTGAGGATAACTTGGAGGGTACCAATTACCCATTGTGGGCTTATATGATGTGTCGTGTATTGGCTGCAAAAGGACTGTGGAATATTGTGCATGGTGTTGAAAAACATCCTATTACACCCACAAACATAGTTGTTGAAGGTGATGTAGATGGCATTGAAGATGACGATATTCTTCATGTTCCTGTTCGTGCTGCGATTCATGTTGCACTTATTGTAGAGAAAATTTGTTGGGATGGCAGAGATGCTCAGACACACACACTGATAGCCTTGTCTATCTATCAAACATGCCATTATTCCTCACGTTCACTCTTGCAGAACAACTAAGGATGCTTGGGATACACTTACCACTTTATACCAGGAAAGGAATGAAGCTTGTGTTGCTTACCTCCAAAAACAGTTGGAGAGTGAGCACATGAATGAAGGTGATTCCATGGACAGTTTTCTGACAAAGATCAAAGATTTGATGGAACAATTGATTTTTGCTGATGAAGTCTTACTTGATAGTTCACTTGTGCAGAATGTTCTGAATGGTCTTCCTGATTCATATCAGGGTTTTGCTTCCACTCTTTGTTTGATGATGAAAGGCAATCCAAATGCCTTAACATTTGAGGAGTTAGTCTCTGTTATGGTGTAGGAATATCAATCTAGGTAGAACAGTTCCATTATGCGTGTTGCAGATCAAGATTTCTTGGCTAATCAAAAGGGCAAAGGTAAATGGATCTCTTTTACTAGTAAGCAAAAATTTGCTAATTCTGCACAATCAAAGAAGGATGACAGAGAAGACAAGAAAATGGAAAAGCAAAAATTGTTTTGCAAGTACTGTAAAACAAATGATCATGTCATAAAGAATTTTCCAAAAGAGGCAAATAAAAAAGAGGTTGGAATGGTTGTTGCAGAGGCCTCTACACAAAAAACTGAGTCTACTAATCTAGTGCAGAATGAAGAATGGGCATTTACTAACACTGAATTTTGCTAGTTTGCTGCGCCTGCAGAAATATGAAATGGTGTTTGCTTTGCCCAAACTTGAGGACCTAGTAAACATGTATGTGAAGGTTGTATCTTGGGCAAAATGCAGCATTCCTCCTTCCCAAAAGATGGTTCAGTTTGAGCTACTCAGTAATTGTAGCTTGTTCATAGTGGTCTATGGTCCTATGGAAACACCCTCTTTTGGGAACGATCTTTACTTCATGAATTTCATCAATGATTTTTCTAGGCATGCATGGGTATATCCATTGAAGGCAAAGTCCGAAGTGTTTATGTGCTTCAAACATTTTTTGGTTTTGGCTAAAAATATGTCAGCATGTAAAATGGGCACCCTCCATTCTGATCGAGGGGGGGAATATATGTCCTCTGAATCTAATGCATTTCTGGCTGAATGTGGGATAAAACATCAGTGTATAGTGCCATATACACCTCAACATAATGGAGTTGCTAGAAGGAAGAACATGTCACTCATGGAGATGGTGAGGTGTATGGTCAAGAGTCAGGCTTTACCACATAGTTTCTAGCTTCAGGCTGTTATGTGTGTAGCATATGTACTTAACAGGTCTCCCACTAAAGCGCTACATTCTATCACTCCATATGAGGCTTGGCACGATTGCAAGCCATCTATTGCTCATCTATGTGTTTTTGGTTGTTTGGCAACAACACAAAAAGTTGGATGATAAAGTAGTAAAATGTATTTTTGTTGGGTACAGTTCTGAAAGCAAAGGTTATTGTTTGTATCATCCGCATAATGAACACATTTTGGTTAGCCGTGATGTCGTTTTTGTGGAAGATTCTATTCAGCCATTACTTTCATGTACTAAGGAGACATCCGTTAGCTCCAACGAAATGTATGACACCTTGCTGCCTCTCTTTACAGGTGGACACTCTAGTGCTGGGCCAAATGAGGTAACTTTTTAGCCTTTATAGGTTTCATGTGATGATGCAGATCATACCATTTTTTATGCAGATTTACATGATGCACTTGTTGATGAGAGAGTTGATATTGAGGAGGCAAAAACTATGCCAAAATGGCTATTGCATACTTTGCATGACAACAAATTAGATGCATCTCTATCATATTGTACTCATTCAGGCTCTCATAATGCCTCTTTTGCATCAGATTGCTATGGTATGGCAACCTCTAGTCTTTGTGATGAGAATGAGCTCGTTTCGTTCGATGAAGCATAAAATTATGAAAATTGGATGGCTGCTATGAAATCTGAATATGATGCTATAATGAAGAATGGTACCTGGTCTTTATGTGACTTGCCTCCTGGCAAGAAGGCCATTGGCACTAAGTAGGTATACAAGCTGAAACACAAGCCTGATGGAACTATTGATAGGTATAAGGCTAGGCTTGTTGCAAAGGGTTATGCACAAGAAAGAGGCATTGATTTTGATGAAAGCTTTGCTCCTACATGCCAAATGACTATTGTTCCTAGCATCTATGCACTTGCAACTCATCATGGTCAGAATGTACATCATTTGGACATTAAAACTACATTTCTGAATGGTGACTTGCATGAAGAAGTGTATGTTTTTAAGCTCTATGGCTTTGTGTAGAAAGGTCATGAAAATCAGGTGTGCAGGTTGAAGAAGACATTATATGGTTTAAAGCAAGCACCACGTGCTTGGTATGAAGAGATACATGCCTATCTGATTGCACATGGTTTTGAGAACAGTCCAACTGAAAGCACCTTATATGTTAAGTGTGCTAATGATGTGCTTCTGATCATTGTTGTGTATGTTGATGACATGTTGCTCACTGGTCCTCATGACAAGCATATTGCTGATTTTAAGGTTGATATGCATGCCTCATTTGAGATGTCTAATTTGGGGCATTTGCATCACTATTTGGGCATTCAGCTTATGCAAGTTGAAGGTGGAATGGCTTTGTGTCAAACGAAATATATTGACACATTATTGCAGCATTTTGGCCTTGAAGATTGTAAACCTATTGCCACTCCTATGGAGATAGGTTTATGATTGAGTCTTCATGATGCTGGAGCTGCATTTGATGTTGTTCTCTATGAGTAGGCTGTTAGATGCTTGATTTACTTATGCATTACTTGGCCATATATTTAGTTTGCTATCTCACAGATGAGCAAGTTTATGCATTTCCTAAGTGCCAAGCATTGGCAAGCAGTTAAGTGCATCTTTTGTTACTTGAGTGGTACCCGACTACTTAGATTGTTTTATCCCAAGGGGGGATCACTATTGCCAGATTTACATGCTTTTTTTTACTATGACTGGGTTGGTTGCTATGACACTTGTGTGTCCACTAATGGCTTTTGCTTCATGCTTGGTAGCTCATGTATATCTTCGTTGAGCAAGAAGCAGCCTACTATACCCACTTCTAGTTGTGAGGCTGAGTATAGGGCAACTTTCATAGTGACTATTGTGTGTGTGTGTGGCTCAGACTCCTTATGGCTGATTTGGGTGTTGGTTAGTCTTCTGCCACCACCATCTTCACTGACAGTCAGAGCGCATTGGGAGTTGCGAGGAACCTTGTGTTCCATGCTTGCACTAAGCACATTGAGATGCATTATCATTGTGTCAGGGAGAGGTTCTCTACTAGAGAGATCAACTTGGCATATCTTCCCACATAGGTGTTAAAAATAAAGAAGTAAGCTTGTATATATTTTTGCAAAAAGGATTTTCTTCAAGTAGAAGAAAAATACAAAAATAAAAAATAGAAGCATTTACTTCAGCAAGTAGTGGAGACCAAAAGAGAATCATTCAAAAGAGAATCAAATCCAAAAACTGAACTGTAAGAGGAGTGGTTGTCCAAAGTAGTGGAGAAATGATGGAGAAGAGCTCGCAAACTCATCATGAGAGTTTTTGGTCACTTGGCTATAAAAGAGGCAAGGGAGGACACTCAAGAATAGAGGAAGAAGGCGTGGAAGCCCCCTTGTAGCTACTTCATTTGTTTTGAGTCATTTCGTTCAGTTCACTCTCATAGAGTATGTCTAGCCGCACACCCATTTCTGGGTAGTCTACTTGTGAGAGTCATATCTCTCAACATATGTATCCAATTTTAGTGTTTAAACATTCGTTGGAAAGCTTATCTTGAGTACTTCCTCTATCTAGAACAGTTTTATCAAATTCTTTATGGTCTGTGAGTTATTCAGGTTTTAGTGAAGTCCAGTTTTCAGCCTAACTGAGTGGACAGGTAGCCTGTTTTGTATCAAAGAGTTTCCAACCCAAATCTACTCCAAATTGAGTGTTTGATAGCTCATTTGAAAGCTATAGGTGTCTAGTTTGAGTGACCAAAGTTTCAAGTTCATTGCATTGTTCAGTTGGTACCAGTTTTCATTTGAAGGTTCAACTGTTGGCAAGAGTCTTGATCCTGAGAAGGTCTTCTACACTTTCCGCTGCGATTAGGAGAGGAATTCTCCAACAATTGGTATCAGAGCATTGGAGCTTGAAGAGGCAAAACATTAGAACTGAAGTGAAGCAAAGGAGAAGCTACGAATCAAGGGGGAGCTTCATAAAGTCAAGGAAGAGCGCCATAACATACTTGAGGTAAACTTCAATCTTAGAAGTTTTCAATGGCTGATTTAGGACAACAAGTTGAGAAGTTAAACAAAGATAATTTTCAGTCTTGGAGGTATAGAATGATAAATTACCTTAAAGGTAAAGGTTTATGGAGTCTAGTTAGTGGAGACGATCCACAACCGGTGGACCTTGAAGATCCCAACATTACTCCGGCACAAAGGAGACAATTTGCTGATTGGGAAGAGAGGAATCGAAGGGTGATGTTTCTCATCTCACAAGTTATTTCTAACACTATGATTGGTCACGTGCAAAGCTTAGAAACAGCCAAGGAAGTTTGGGAAGCATTGGAGAAGGTGTATGCTACCTCAACAAGGTCTCGGAGGATGCAACTCAAGAACGAGCTCAACAACATGAAGAAAAGCTCAAACCAAAGCATTAGTGAGTATACATTGAGGATCAAGGAGCTTCGAGATCAACTAGCATCAGTTGGATGCAAGATAGAAGAGGAAGACATCGTCCAAACAGCCCTCAATGGCTTGAGGAGTGAAGAAAAGTGGAAGCCCCTCATCACAAACATTCTTTATAGAGATCCTCTACCAACATTCGATGAGATTATACCAAATCTTGTGGCTGAAGAGGTAGCTCAACAAGGAGAAGGCAACAAAGGTAAGGACAACCATAGTCAAATGTTATATGTAGGAAGAGGTAGAGGAAGGAACTCAAGAGGAGGCTCAAGAGGAAGAGGAAGAAACTACAACAACACAAATTTCAGCCAACACAACTCGGAGGACAACAAGGACAACTCAAATGACAACACATATGGAAGAGGTCGAGGAAGAAATAGAGGAAGAGGTCGAGGTTCATACAATCCTCATAAAGGTATAACATGTTATCATTGTGGTAAACTAGGACATTATGCAAATGATTGTTGGCAAAAGAATGGAAGGCTGAATGGAGGCAACCAAAGGAGCCAAAATAACTATGCGAGTACATCAAGTGAAGGAGACAAGCAAACCATGCTTGCCATGAAGCATGACTACAACAACTCGAGAAGTGATGATAAAAAATGGTTCATAAATTCAGGTTGCAGCAACCATATGGCATGCCAAGGAGATTTATTCACAAAGCTACAAGCTCCAAGTGGAAAAGGATGTGTGGAGACCGGCGATGAAACTCAACACGCAATTGAGCATGTTGGAGATATCAAGCTTGGAGATAGAAAGGTATTGGCTGATGTTCTTCATGTTCCTACTATTGCAAAGAATTTGATTTCAATAGGACAAATGGTAGAGAAAGGATATCATGTTATCTTCAATGAAAAAGGCTGCTTTATAAAGAATCCAAAAGAAGGATTCAAGGTCATTGCTCAAGGAGGAAAGAAGGAAGGATGTTCACTTTGGACATTCAACAACCGCATGAAAAGGTGATGTATATTCACTTTGGAAACAAGAGGATTGCTGAAATCGATTTGTGGCACAAAATGTTTGGACATATCAACATTCCCAAGCTCAAGGACATGAGCAACCATGAAGTGGTAAGAGGTCTTCCAAGATTCAATGATGCCGGACTACATGAGTTTTGTGAATCATGCCAACTAGGAAAGCAAACTCGACAACCATTCAAGAAAAGCAACTATGTGGCAAGGAATGTCCTCGACTTGATACACACGGATGTATGGGGACCATCACAACAATCATCAGTGGCTGGTAATAGATATTTTGTCACTTTTATTGATGATCATTCAAGGAAAGTATGGATGTTTTGCATAAACCAAAAATCAGATGTGTTCTCCATGTTCAAGAGATTTAAAGCACATGTAGAAAAGGAAACAGGACGCTACATAAAGACCTTGAGGTCCGATGGAGGAGGAGAATATTTCTCCAAAGAATTTTCAGATTTTCTTTATGAAAATGGCATCAAGAGACAATTTACATGTAGATACACACCTCAACAAAATGGAATAGCTGAAAGGAAAAATCGACATATCACAGAAGTTGCAAGATGTATGCTCAACGAGATGAAGATGCCACTAAACTATTGGGCTGAAGCAACTAGTACGGCCGTTTATTTGATGCACAAGTGCACAATGGCTGGAGTGCATAATCTAACTCCCAAGGAGGTTTATTCCGGTAAGAAGTGTTGATATATTTAGGTAGTGATGTGTGTGAACACTCTAGGACCGCCGGGGCACTTTTTTCCCTCTTTAGGAGGTTTTTTTCCCCCGGCTTGTATATACGCCTATTGCCCTAATGGGCTACTGATCTTTGTACATTCTCTAGTAATACATTCAGTCTTGTGTGTTGTGCTCCAAGCTTCTTCTTCTTCCTTGTGCTGTTCGCGTGCTTCCGCAGACGTCTAACTCCAACAATTGGTATCAGAGCAGGTCGTTGCTTCTTCTAGGGCGCCGTCGACACTCCTCCGTTTGCAGTCTCAGATTCGCACAAAATTTGGTGAGCATACTCAGGGTGTTTTCGAGATCAAAACTGCTTCGCTTTGTGGTGCCGAAATCGCGATCTGAGCTCGTTTCAGCCTCCGAACACACTATCGCAGTGCTTGTGCAGGCTATTTCGTCCTTTTGTGCCAAAGGTATATACCAGTTTCTGTTCGCCAGTTTAAGCGTCTCGAAGTCTGCTACAGGTCTAGCAGAACTCGTGTGGGCAGTTCTGTTCAACTTTTTGAGATATAGTCAATTTTCTGCATCAAGGTATTTTAGTCACCGGCCATGGCTGAAAGCAGTGATGTATTCCGTATGTTGGCTGTTGAGGATAAGTTGGATGGTACCAACTACCCATTATGGGCTTATATGATGCGACATGTACTGGTTGCAAAAGGATTGTGGAACATTGTGCAGGGTGTTGAAAGACGTCCTGTTACACCTGTAACGACAGGTACTGCAAATACAGGTGTTGGAGCTGATGAAGATGGTGTCGAAGATGATATTTCGCAGATTCCTGTTCGTGCTGTTGTTTCTGTTGCACCTACTGCAGAGCAGATTCGTTGGGATGGCAGAGATGCCCAGGCACATGCATTGATAGCTTTGTCTGTCAAACGTGCCATTATTCCTCACATTCGCTCTTGCAAAACAGCAAAGGATGCTTGGGATACACTTACCACTTTGTACCAGGCTAGGAATGAGGCTCGTGTTGCTTACCTCCGAAAACAGTTGGAGAGTGAGCACATGAATGAAGGTGATTCGATGGACAGTTTTCTTACAAAGATCAAAGACCTGAAGGAACAATTGATTTCTGCTGATGAGGTTATACCAGATAGCTCACTTGTGCAGACCGTTCTGAATGGCCTTCCTGATTCATATCAGAGTTTTGCCTCTACTCTTCGATTGATGATGAAAGGCAATCCGAATGCCTTGTCATTTGAGGAATTAGTCTCTGTTCTGTTGCAGGAAGATCAGTCCAGGCAGAACAGGTCCATTATGCGTGTTGCAGATCAAGCTTTCCTGGCTAGTCAGAAGGGCAAAGGAAAATGGAGCTCTTCTACTAGTAAGCAGAAATCTGCAAATGCTGCACAATCGAAGAACCAGGATAAAGATGAGAAGAAATCAGAAAAGCAGAAATTGTTCTGCAAGTACTGTAAAGGAAATGATCATATTATAAAGAACTGTCCAAAACTGGCTGCTAAAGAGGCAAAGAAGAAAGAGGCTGGAATGGTTGTTGCAGAGGCCTCTACACCAAAAACAGAGTCTGCAAATCTTGTGCAGGAAGAAGAATGGGCGTTTACTACTGTCTGCAGTTTTGACCCATCTTCTCATGATCAGTGCATGTCTGCAGTAGACTCAGATGTTTGGTACTTTGACAGTGGGGCGACCAAACATATTACCTCGCAGCGCAGTTTCTTCTCTTCACTCGAGCCTGCCCCTACAGGGAATACTGTCACATGCGCCAATAACTCCTCTTATCCTGTTATGGGGGTTGGTAAGATCATTCTGACTACTGCTGATGGTAGTTCTTTCACTTTGTCAGATGCTTTATTTGTGCCAGGGATCAAAAAGAACCTGTTATCAGTTTCTGCATTAGCCAAGATTGGCTTGGTTGTGAAATTCGTTGATGACAGGTGTACAGTCCATGATCTCTCAAATGGCGATGTGATTATTGCTTCTGGCATTTTATGTCGTGGGCTGTATAAGCTCATAGACTATGAAAGATCTGTGAATGATTCGGCATGTGCAGTTCATGATTCTCAGGCTATGTCACATGCAAAGCTTTGGCATGCACGCTTTGGTCATCTGAATTTTGCTAGCTTGTTACGCCTGCAGAAATCTGAAATGGTGTCCTCTTTGCCCAAACTTGAGGCACCTGGAAAACATGTTTGTGAAGGCTGTATTTTGGGCAAAATGCAGCGTTCTTCCTCTCCAAAAGATGGTTCAGTTCGGGCTATGCAGAAATTGCAGCTTGTACATAGTGATGTCTGTGGTCCTATGCAGACACCCTCTTTTGGAAATTACCTTTACTTCGTGACTTTCATTGATGATTTTTCCAGGCATGCATGGGTATATCCACTCAAAGCAAAGTCCGAAGTGTTCATGTGCTTCAAACAGTTTTTGGTTTTGGCTGAAAATCTGTCAACATGTAAAATGGGCACCCTCCGTTCTGATCGAGGGGGGGAATATATGTCTTCAGATTTTAATGCATTTCTGGCTGAACGTGGGATAAAACACCAGTGTACAGTGCCGTATACACCTCAACAGAATGGAGTTGCTGAACGAAAGAACAGGTCACTCATGGAGATGGCGAGGTGCATGGTCAAAAGTCAGGCTTTACCACATAGTTTCTGGCTTGAAGCTGTCATGTGTGCAGCATATGTACTGAACAGGTGTCCCACCAAAGCGTTGCAGTCTATCACTCCATATGAGGCTTGGCATGACCGCAAGCCATCTGTTGCTCATCTGCGTGTTTTTGGTTGTTTGGCATATGCATTAGTGCCTGAACAACATCGCAGAAAATTGGATGATAAGGCAGTAAAATGTATTTTTGTTGGGTACAGTTCTGAAAGTAAAGGCTATCGTCTGTATCATCCACAGACTAAACGCATTCTGGTTAGCCGTGATGTTGTCTTTGTGGAAGATGCTATTCAGCCATTGCTTTCATGTACTAAGGAGACATCTGTTAGCTCCAAAGACATGTATGATACTTTGATGCCTCTTTTTACAGGTGGACAGGCTAGCGCTGGTCCTAATGAGGCAACTTCTCAACCTTTGCAGGTTTCATATGATGATGCAGATCATTCCATTTCTGATGCAGATTTACATGATGCACTTGTTGATGAGAGAGCTGATATTGAACAGGCAAAAACTATGCCAAAATGGCTGGTGCAGACTTTGCGTGACAGCAAATTAGATGCACCTTTGTCATATCGTACTCGTTCAGGCTCTCATAGTACCTCCTTTGCATCAGATTGCTATGCTATGGCTGCATCTAGTCTCTGTGATGAGAATGAGCCTGTTTCTTTTGATGAAGCACAAAATTCAGAAAATTGGATGGCTGCTATGCAATCTGAATATGATGCTATAATGAAGAATGGTACATGGTCTTTATGTGACTTGCCTCCTGGCAAGAAGGCCATTGGCACTAAGTGGGTATACAAGCTGAAGCGTAAACCTGATGGTACAGTTGACAGGTATAAGGCTAGGCTTGTTGCAAAGGGTTATGCGCAGGAAAGAGGCATTGATTTTGATGAGACCTTTGCACCTACATGCCGTATGACTACTGTTCGGAGCATTTGTGCACTTGCAGCCCATCATGGTTGGAATGTACATCAGTTGGACATTAAAACAGCATTTCTGAATGGTGACTTGCATGAAGAAGTGTATGTTTTTCAGCCCCGTGGCTTTGTGCAGAAAGGGCATGAAAACCAGGTGTGCAGGTTAAAGAAGGCGTTATATGGTTTAAAGCAAGCACCACGTGCTTGGTATGAGAAAATACATGCCTATCTGATTGCACATGGTTTTGAGAACAGTCCAACTGAAAGCACCTTATATGTTAAGCGTGCTAATGATGTGCTTCTGATCATTGTTGTCTATGTAGACGACATGCTGCTCACTGGTCCTCTTGAGAAGCATATTGCTGATTTCAAGGCTGATTTGCATGCCTCATTTGAGATGTCTGATTTGGGGCATTTGCATCACTATTTGGGCATTCAATTTATGCAAGTTGATGGTGGAATGGCTTTGTGTCAAACGAAATATATTGACATATTATTGCAGCGTTTTGGCCTTGAAGACTGTAAGCCTATTGCCACTCCTATGGAGACAGGTTTACGATTGAGTCTTCATGATGCTGGAGATGCATTTGATGCTGTTCTCTATCAGCAGGCTGTTGGATGCTTGATTTACTTATGCATTACTCGGCCAGATATTCAGTTTGCTGTCTCACAGATGAGCAGGTTTATGCATTGCCCTGGAGTCACGCATTGGAAAGCGGTTAAGCGCATCTTTCGCTACTTGAGTGGTACTCGGCTACTTGGGTTGTTTTATCCCAAGGGGGGATCACTACCGCCAGATTTGCATGCTTTTTCTGACTCAGATTGGGCTGGTTGCTATGACACTCGTGTGTCCACCAGTGGTTTTTGCTTCATGCTTGGTAGCTCATGTATATCTTGGTTGAGCAAGAAGCAGCCTACTGTGGCCACTTCCAGTTGTGAGGCTGAGTATAGGGAAGCTTTCACAACGACTGTTGAGTGTGTGTGGCTCAGACGCCTTATGGCTGATTTGGGTGTTGGCCAGTCTTCTGCCACCACCATCTTCACTGACAGTCAGAGCGCATTGGCAGTTGCGAGGAACCCTGTGTTCCATGCTCGCACTAAGCACATTGAGGTGCATTATCACTATGTCAGGGAGAGGTTCTCTGCTGGGGAGATCAGCTTGGCATATGTGCCCACGCAGGAGAACATTGCAGACCTTTTCACGAAGGCTCTGCCTAGGGAGAAGTTTGAAGCTTTCCGCAAAGCTTTGGGCTTACTTCCTTTTGTGGAGTGATTTCCACATAGCTCGGCACTTCCTTATACATGAGTGCCAGCTCCTTGTTCACCGCATCACTCCCAGGGGGGATTTGTTGATATATTTAGGTAGTGATGTGTGTGAACACTCTAGGACCGCCGGGGCACTTTTTTCCCTCTTTAGGAGGTTTTTTTCCCCCGGCTTGTATATACGCCTATTGCCCTAATGGGCTACTGATCTTTGTACATTCTCTAGTAATACATTCAGTCTTGTGTGTTGTGCTCCAAGCTTCTTCTTCTTCCTTGTGCTGTTCGCGTGCTTCCGCAGACGTCTAACTCCAACAATAAGCTTGACCTTACACATCTCAAAGTTTTTGGATGTGTGTGTTATGTTCACATCCCTCAAGAACTAAGGACAAAGATGGAGGCAAAGTCCGAAAAATGTATTTTTATTGGATATTCATCGGAGCAAAAGGGATATAGGTGCTACAATCCGGTGACAAAGGAGCTACGAGTCTCACGAGATGTGGTATTTGATGAGCTAAGACCATGGTTTGGAGACAAAGGGAAAGAGAAGATTCTTGAAGAAGATTGCGAAGATGATGGAGGTGTTGTCCAAGAAGAATTTCAGCAAACAAGCACTCAAATGTCAGGTCCAGAAGCTTCTACATCACTTGGAGAAAGCTCAACATGGAAGGGGAGGCTAAGGAGTCATTCCTCATCACCAACATCAGCTTATGAAAGATCTAAAGCTGAAAGTGCTGCCCAAAATAGTGATTCAAATGCAAGTGAAGAAGAGTATGAAGAGGTAATCACACCGAAGGTAAAGTTGAACCGGTTGAAGAAGCAATGCTCAAAAGGAAATGAAAGGAGGTCTTCAAGAGCAAGGTATCCAATTGAAAGGCTGAGCTATGATAGTTTTATTGCAAAGCATTTTGCATATATGACACAGGTAGTCAAAGACAAAGAACCGGATGCATATGAAGAAGCATGTACACAAAAAGAATGGCAAGAAGCTATGCAAGAAGAGATGAAAGCTCTCAAGGACAATCACACATGGGAGCTAACTCCAAAGGCTGAAGGTATGAAGATTGTTCCAAATAAATGGGTGTTTAAAATAAAGAGAAATGCTGATGGTTCTCTAGCAAGGCATAAAGCTAGACTAGTAGCAAAAGGATTCAAGCAAACTCACAGCATCGATTATGAAGAAACTTTCAGCCCGGTTGCAAAGATGGGAACAATTAGAACCTTGATTGCAGTGAGTGTAGCAAGGAGATGGCCATTGTACCAACTTGACATAAAAAATGCTTTTCTCAATGGTGAACTTCAAGAAGAGGTATACATGAGTCAACCGATTGGATTTGAAGACAAAAAGCATCCAAATTTTGTTTGTAGATTGAAGAAAGCTTTGTATGGGCTGAAGCAAGCACCACGTGCTTGGAGTCAAAGATTGGTCGAGTACCTCTCAAGGTGTGGGTATAGTCCAAGTAATGCAGATCCCTCTCTCTACATGAAGAAAGAAGAAGGCAAGCATGTATATATTTGCATATACGTTGATGATCTCATCATAACAGGAAGTAATGTTACAGGAATACAAGAGATCAAAAGGAAACTCGGTAAGGAGTTTAAAATTTCAGATCTTGGTGAGCTGAAATACTTTTTAGGCATTGAGATAGTCTATGGGAAAGATGGCATTTACTTAATGCAAAGAAAGTACCTATTGGATGTTCTTTTCAGATTTGGAATGAGTGAATGCAAACCACTCACTCAACCTATGGACACAAATGTGAAGCTATGCTCAAATGATGGAGAGAAGTTACATGATGTAACTACATACAGGAGTATTATAGGTTCATTGATCTATGCTACGATCACAAGACCAGATTTGTGTTATATTGTTGGAGTTCTTTCTCAATTTATGCAAGCTCCAACAAGTGAACATTTAAATTCAGCCAAACGAGTGCTAAGATATGTGAAGCACACTGTCAATCATGCATTGTTTTATAGATATGATGAAGAATTGCAGGTAAAGGGCTTCAGTGATGCTGATTGGGCTGGTTCGAAGGAAGATAGAAGATCCACTTCAGGTTATGTGTTCATGATAGGTAGCAAACCTATCACATGGAGCTCAAAGAAGCAACCTACTGTTGCACTATCATCTATAGAAGCTGAATATAGAGGTTTAGCCTTTGCAACTTGTGAAGCTATGTGGATTAAGAAGCTCTTGTCTGATCTTGATGTGTAGGTGGAGACCATTCCAATTTATGGTGACAACATGTCAAGCATTCACTTGACAAACAATCCAATGTTTCATGCACGAAGCAAGCACATAGAAGTGCATTATCATTATGTTCGAGAAAAGGTTTTGAGCAAGGATGTGGATATAAAGTTCATTGGAACTAATGACCAGGTTGCAGACATGCTTACAAAGTCCCTAGATGCTTCTAAGCTCAAGAGGTTCAAGGACGACATCAACTTGCAGGATATGGCTGAAGGTGCAAGCTCACATGTGAGCTTGAGGGGGAGTGTTAAAAATAAAGAAGTAAGCTTGTATATATTTTTGCAAAAAGGATTTTCTTCAAGTAGAAGAAAAATAAAAAAATAAAAAATAGAAGCATTTACTTTAGCAAGTAGTGGAGACCAAAAGAGAATCATTCAAAAGAGAATCAAATCCAAAAACTGAACTGCAAGAGGAGTGGTTGTCCAAAGTAGTGGAAAAATGATGGAGAAGAGCTCTCAAACTCATCATGAGAGTTTTTGGTCACTTGGCTATAAAAGAGGCAAGGGAGGACACTCAAGAATAGAGGAAGAAGGCATGGAAGGCCCCTTGTAGCTACTTCATTTGTTTTGAGTCATTTCGTTCAATTCACTCTCATAGAGTATGTCCAGCCACACACCCATTTCTGGGTAGTCTACTTGTGAGAGTCATATCTCTCAACATATGTATCCAATTTTAGTGTTTAAACATTCTTTGGAAAGCTTATCTTGAGTACTTCCTTTATCTAGAACCGTTTTATCAAACTCTTTATGGTCTATGAGTTATTCAGGTTTTAGTGAAGTCCAGTTTTCAGCATAACTGAGTGGACAGGTAGCCTGTTTTGTATCAAAGAGTTGCCAACCCAAATCTACTCCAAATTGAGTGTTTGATAGCTCATTTGAAAGCTGTAAGTGTCTACTTTGAGTGACCAAAGTTTCAAGTTCATTGCATTGTTTAGTTGGTACCAGTTTTCATTTGAAGGTTCAACTGGTGGCAAGAGTCTTGATCCTGAGAAGGTCTTCTACACTTTCCGCTGCAATTAGGAGAGGAATTCTCCAACAATAGGAGAACATTGCAGACCTTTTCACAAAGGCTCTACGTAGGGAAAAGTTTGAAGCTTTCTGCAAAGCTTTGGGCTTAATTCCTTTTGTGGATTGATTCCACATAGCTTGGAACTTCCTTATACATGAGTGCCAGCTCCTTGTTCATCGCATCACTCCCAAGGGGCATTTGTTGATATATTTAGGTAGTGATGTGTGTGAATATTCTAGGACCACGGAGGTACTTTTTTCCCTTTTAGGAGGTTTTTTCCCCCAACTTGTATAATGCCTATTGCCCTAACATGTCACATATCTTTGGACATTCTAGTGGTAATACATTCAATATTGTGTGTTGTGCTCCAAGCTTCTCCTTCTTCCTTGTGTTGTTCGCATGATTCTGCAGATATCTAACTCCAAAAGTGGACATGTGAGTATCATAACAACCATCCCAGTCACTATTTGTAAAAGCATGCAAGCATGATTGGATATCTCTTCCATAAAAGAGAACTAAACTCAAAGTGCCTTTGAGATATCTAAGCACACATTTCACCACTTGCCAATGCTTAGTGCCAGGGATATGCATGAATTGACTCAACTGGGAAACTACATCTTGTATATCTGTCCTTGTGTTGCATGCATATATAAGACATCCCACAACTTTTTGATGAAGAGAAGTGTCAAATGCATCTCTAGAATCCTCAACTAAGAACCTAAATCCTATCTCAAATCATGTAGAAATTGGCTTGAAATCCTCAAAGTAAAAATGTTGAAGTCGTTTTTCAACATACATTGCTTGATGCATAACAATTCCCCCCTCAATGGATACAAAATGGATGCCAACATAGTAGCTCAAAAGACAAAGATAAGTGACATCAAAAGTATGCTACAAATTAGCCATAAGAACGTCAAGTTTTGCATCACATGACCCAGTCAAGAGTATGTCATCGACATAAAGAACAAGCACAATAAGGTCAGCCCCATCTTTACATACATAGAGTCTGCTTTCAGTTGGACTACATATGAAGCCAAAAGCAATCAAGTGCTTATGGATTTTGCCATACCATTCACATGGAGCTTGCTTCAGACCATACAAGGATTTATGTGAATGACAAACCATATGCTCTTGCCCTTCCATGGAAAATCTAGGAGCTTGCTTCATATAAACCTCTTCTTGCAAATCACCATTCAAGAAAGCCAGTTTTATGTCCAATTGATGTACTTTCTAATCTTGTTGGGCAACCAATGCACCATGGTATGAATGGTATTCATACATGAAGTAGGCGCAAAAATGTCCTCATAGTCAATGCCATATTGTTGTGCATATCCTTTGGCAACCAATCTGGCTTTGTAATGATCAATGCTACCATCTGACTTTCTCTTAATCTTGTAAACCCACTTTGTACCAATGGTATTTTTTCATTTTGGCAATTCACATAACTCCCAAGTACTATTCCTATGTATGGAATCCATTTTTTATTGCATAGCACTCATCCAATGTGCATTGTCACACGCATCCTCAAAAGCAAGTGGCTCTTCATTATATGTTGTTGCAATTAGAGAATAATCCACAAGATTACTTGATGCATGGGAAAAGCCTGATCTTGTTCTACCAAGTAAAGGTGCGCTCAATTTGTTGTCTTGCAAAGTTTGCTTCAGCCACTTTGGCATATTTTGTGCACTCTTAGACATGCATTCATTATGTAATACATTGTCAACATGTATATCATGTGTGGGATTAATTTCATGCTCTTTTTCAGCCATATTTTGTCATAAATGTTCAGCCATATATGGCTGAAAATTTTCAGTAGTTCTAATAATTTTTGGTTGAAAAATTTCAGCCATATTTGGTTGGAAATTCTTTGCATTTTTAGCTCCATTTTGTTGGAATTTTTCAGCCCTTTGAGCCTCAATTGGCTTGTTGACATGGCCACAATCAAGCACACCACTTTGGAACAAAGGTATGAGTGTATTAAATACATCTTGTGAGCTAACTATTGGATGTTTTTTGCATTCAAGTAGAGGGATAATTGAATTTTCAGCAAATATCACGTCTTGACTCACAATAATTGTGTTCATCAATGGATGGCATAAATGATATCCCTTACTTTTAGCATTATAACCAACAAATATGCATTTCTTTCCTTGTCTTCAAGTTTGTGATGTTGTTGTGATGGCACAAGAGCATATGCCAAACAACCAAACATGCACATGTGAATAACAATATGTTTATAGCCATTGTAGGCCTAATAAAGAGTGATGACTCTCAATGCTTTTGTAGGGTAGCGATTGAGCATATAGTTTTCACACATGACCACTTCCATCCAAAACTTATTAGGAAGGTGCTTTCCTTTAACCATACATCATGCCATTTCAAGAAGTGTTCTATTTTTATGCTCGGCAAGACCATTTTGCTAAGATATATATGCCACTTACATTGATGTGAAATTCCTCTTTTATGAAGAAAAACATTAAAGTCATGCGACATGTATTCAAAACCACGATCTGTGCGTAGAGTCAAAAGCTTGTTTGAAGAAAACTTTTCAGCCATAGCTCATTCTTTGCTTTCATAGGATACACCCATGTATGGGGAATAACATCATCAATGGAGGTAACAAAATATACATGCTTCCCAAAGGATGGAGTCTTGATGGGACCACATACATCGCTATGAACAAGCTGCAATTTTCTTGTAGTGTGTGTATGACTATCTTTCGAAAAAGGAGCACGATGCATTTTCCAAGAATGCAACCTTCACATGCATGCTTTTCAATGGACTCAAGTGTTGGCAAACCAGTAACCATGTCCTTCTTTTGCTAGTAAACCAAACTATTGAAGTTTGAGTGACCAAAATGAGCATGCCAAAGATCCATTTCAACCATGGAAGAAGTATGAGCAACCAAGGCATTTGAGTTGGCCCTCTTGTATGTATCCACATGATACAAATCATTACATAATGTATCCGACAACACAATAATATCACCATTCTTGAAATCATGAACCATAAACTTATCATCAACAAACTTTACATGAAGTCTAGCTTTGGCAATCAATGGAACCAAAATTAACTTCTTCTTGGTACCAAGTACATACAATACATTTTTCAAGAGAATCACACCTCCATTTGCAACTGTAAGCTCAATTTCTCCTACTCCAATGATAGGATAAGAGGTATTGTTTTGCACACACCACATGCCCTCCTTTGGGTGCATCTTTCAAAGATACAAAAAACCTTTTGCATGAAGTTATGTATATGCTTCTATAGCCTTAATGCATCACTTATATTTGTACATTTACTTGGTAATACATTATGTGTTGTGTTGTGCTCCAAGCTTCTTCTTCTTCCTTTTTTTTGTGTGCTTTCGGAGACCTCAAACTCCAACAATTGGTATCAAAGCAGGTTTCCACTTCATATAGGGCATTGTTGACACCCCTCTTGTCATAGTCTTATAATTGCATGAAAATTGGCGAGCATAGTCAAGGCAATTAGGAGTTCAAAACAACTTCACTTGAGGCATCAAAATTTTGATCTAAGCTTGTTTTGGCCTCCAAATGCACTATCATAGTGACGGTGCAGGGAATTTCATCCGTTTGTGCCAACCATATATACAAGTTTTAGTTTGCAAATACAAGTAGGCTCATTCGCATCACAAATAGTAGAGGCAGCCATAGCATAGCAACCTGATGGAAAGAAGCAGAATGAGAGCCTAAACGAGTATGATATGCTAGAGGTGCATCTAATTTGTTCTCACAAAGTCTACACTAGCAATTTAGGAATAGTTTTTACCTCCTCTATATCAACCCTCTCATCAACAAGTGAATACATGTGTAGATGGTGGGTCAAATGGTGAAGAGAAGATCGATTGAAAGAGTACAGGGGAAGGGGGTGGAGTGGAGGGGGAAATGAGCTAATGTGGGTTGAATGGGAGGTTGGAAGGGAGCTATGGTTGGTGGGATAGAAGCAGTGATCGTAAGTGTGGTTAATACAGGGGTGTCTAGTTGAGAGGTCACAAGTGTTCGATGGTGCTACTAGTTAAATGAGGTGGAGAGCAGGGTGGTGATACAATTGGGACATGGTTATATCATGTTGTTTATGGAGGGGTCTCAAAGATCGATTTGAACTCTTGCAAAAGGGGGCTAGCAGAGGTAATCAATGGGAAGCATGGTTCATTGAGAGATGCATTGTCAATGGGCAAGATAGGTGGTGGTGTGTGTTCCTTGAGGGTCCCAAGTCTAGAAAAATTTAGTGGGATCGGAATATTAAAATTATGACCCTATCATGGTTGAAGTTGAACCTTGCAAACATTGTATTGTAGGTGGTCGATTGGTTAGGAAGTTCACAGCTTTGAGCACACCTACAACTTGAGTCTAGGTGTGGATTATCTAAATGAATGCTTTGTCAAAGCCCATATTCTCAATTTCTTTTTGTAGGAGAGGATGACTATGTTCCTTATTCAATTCTTTGTGATTGCGGACTACTTACATAGTGGCATATAAGCATTAACGGGTGGAAGTATAGGCTGATCAGTTAGTTTCTGAGCCTCCTTCAGTGTTCCTTTGCTCTTTTTGTTCATCCTACTGATCTATAGTTCTTTCTTCCTCATTAGTTAATGGTCGTTTATCATCGTTCTGATCTATTCTAGTTTGTCCCTCTTCATGGTCTATCGGTGAGCCTAGATAGCTAGGCCTCTCATACTCTTGTGAGACATAGTGTGTGCCGAAGAATTGGAACTTTGTGTGAAGTAGACTAGGGATGTTGAAATCTAATGTAGTGGTGAATTCTTCAGTAGCCTTGTCGGATACTACGAAAACAAATCCTTCAAAAGTGATAGTTTTTGTCTAAACCATGGTGGTGTCTCTCACTGGTTGTTCTTATGTAATTTCACCTTCACCCTCCAGAGATATTGGGCATGGAATTCTGATACGCATGGGTGGTATCACTAGTTGTGGGCCTATTGTGGATGGTGAAGTTTCTATGGGTTGGAGACAAGGTATGGTGCCTCAAATTCTTTTGGTTGGTTGGGAGTGGATGCCCTTCCACTTAAATTTTATATCATACATCTCAGAGTGTAAATGATGATCCACTAGGTAGTATTTTCCACTTATCGCAAGTCACTTGTGATCCTATCCGAGTATTTAGAGCCAAAATAAGATCCAAAGCTATCACACAAGCTTCAAGGATCCACTAGAATACTTTCTAGCATAAAAGGTAACAAAATTTTGGCAACATATCCTCTATAAAATTGAATCTAGAACCAAATAACCATGTGGAAATCATCATCTCAATATGCCAAGAATCACACTGGCAAATAAAATATCAAATCAATGACCATAGGCTAACACAATAATAAATCCAAATGACAATAAAGTGTGCAACTGAGGCTCCAATTTGAATCATGTACCTCTGAAGAAAATAAGAACATGCAAGTACGAACCAATGATCCAATCAATCTCTCACAAAACTATGTGTGATCAACAAACAAAGCACTAGCAAAACATGATCACAATGCCATTGTACATACACTGGCAAAACCAGTATTTCAAATAAAAAATGAAATGACATAAACTAAAAACATTACCACAATGTCATTTTACATGTCAAAACTTGACATAAGCCACTCTAGTCTCATATGGAGGAGAATCCACATAGATCATACATATTCAATGCCTTCAAACTCTAAAAAATAAGAGCTCGCACACAAAAAATCTCTCTAACAAAAGTTCTAAAGCAAAATGAAGCCCCCAAAAGCAATTAGGGTTTTGATTATGACAATATGTTGCTTTGTATTTTGTTGTTTTAGGGTTGTTGCAATCAAGTCATCATCAATATTTTCAAATCCTGTAAATGTTTTATTACCAACAAAAATTTTTCTTTAACTTTCTCGGATGTAGTTGATGAATTTTATGGACTAAAAGTTTTGTGCAATATTCCATTCCATGGGTTCGAGTTGGAGCTATTTCTAGCTGACAAATCTAGTCCACTCATAACTTGAAATTATACACTTGAGTTTTCAACATTTCCTTTGTTGTTTGAGTCAAGAACAATTCTTTCTTTTGAATTAACATAAAAGCTTGCCATTTTGTTAAACATTATATCTCTATTTACCTTCACCTGGCATGTGATTAAGTTGTAGAATTTATATCCTTTTTGCTCAAAGTAGTACCCAATGAAGATACATTTTTCTGCTTTTGGGTCAAGCTTCGTCCTCAACTCATTTGGAACATGTACATATGCAATGAAACCAAATACTTCCATGTGTGATCATTTTGGTTTTTTACTTGCAAACTTCTCTTCAAGTGTAACTTGATGTATAGTAACAATTGGCTTCTATTCATGGTGTATACAATAATGTGCACAACTTTTGCCCAATAACAATGAGGCATAATCAAGGCTCTTTTTTTTGGCGATATGTCTATTGCATTCAACAACGAATTCTTTTGTGGTTTGTACCTACGTGAAAGCCTTTGAATTCCATGATTCTTTAGAAAATTACTAAAATCATTTGATATGTATTCACCTCCTCCATCATATCTTAACGTTTGAATGTACTTGTGGTAGTATGGGAAGACAGTAGTGTGAGTGCATTGAACTAGTTCTCAATTTCCTCTAAGGAGGATCAAGGGTTATTTAAAACTATTCAAATTGAAGGATTAACTATAAAAATATCACCCCTAGTAATGGAATTTGATTTCATTTTTTTTTAAATGGAGGTTCGG
Organism: Ceratopteris richardii; assembly: GCA_020310875.1. Classification (NCBI taxonomy): domain Eukaryota; kingdom Viridiplantae; phylum Streptophyta; class Polypodiopsida; order Polypodiales; family Pteridaceae; genus Ceratopteris; species Ceratopteris richardii. The sequence continues at coordinate 86,322,228 of CM035407.1, read as the reverse complement.
CCGAGGCCTACTCCTCGAGGCTTTAACTTTAAAAATTTGAGTTCATTTTCATGCACGGAACAAGATCATTAGTAATCACTCAAATTCCAAAATTGAATTTAAATCATTAATTAAGAAAACTCACTAATAGAGGACAAACTTGGAACTCATATGATCCTTTGGAGTCATGAGGCATTTGATTGAGCCTCATGATAGCCTTGTACCCTTTGAGGATTCCAAATTGGGGTGAGGAAGTGTCACGAGACCCCCAAATTCGTGGATCTTCTTTGACAATCTGTCTATCTCAACTTTTAATTGGTTATCTTATGTTTCTTGGTGCTATTTGAGATATTCTTGGTATTTTTCTTGACCCCTAATGTTTATGTGGATGTTGATAACCAACATCTTATTTTCTTGCAAGCTAGTTCTATAGGGAGAATGTCCTACATCTTCATGTCCACCCATTATGTGGGCGGAAGAGACTTATCCTAATGGTGACAAATCATCTTATCTATCTCCATGTCCTTCACCATTATTATCACTCGATGGGCATGTGCAACCAAGAAGATGGTATCTTGAAAATATTCAACAAGAAAAATTTTCATAAATGAGGGGGGCAAGGGGGAGCAAGGGATAGGTGGAAGAGAGAGAAAGAGAGATAGAGAGAGAGAGTGGGGGGAAGATGGGGTATGGGGCCGATGATGGTTTTTTTTCAATGCTGTGGGGGAAGTTTTTTTTTCAATAGCAAGAAAAATGGCTAAAAAAAGGCCCAAAATTCAAGAAAAAACAAGAGAATATGGATAAAATCCTCAAAAAATTGCCAGTTTTTTCCTTAAGTATAAATTAAGGATTATAACTCTTTGGAATAAGAAATTTGGAAATTTCATATAGAGAATCCTCAAGGAAACAATAAGAAATTTAGTAATCATTCTAAAGAAATTCTTTAATAAATCCTTTAAAATATAGAAAATTGATAGAGTGTTGGAGCTTTTTTGGCACCAAATGGTTTATGAGAAAGGACAAAAAACCATGCTTAAGTTCCAAAAAGGGAAAGCTTAATGAACAATAATTGACCAATTACATTCTCCAAACTCAAAAGAAGGATACAAAAGTATTAGAAAAAAGGAGGATAAAAAGAGACTATTGTCCAATGTCGAGAACCTAGCCAAAGAGAGAAAAATTTTAGGACTGAATGAAAATGATGCTTTAATGGCTTGGTGTCCTATAGCCTTGATCTTGGAGATATTTACGAGAGGCAATGCTTCTTTGAATAGGGTCTCGAGCTAGATAGCACCCCAATTGATCAAATCTTTGATCTTGTACGATCCTTCCTAGTGGGAAATCCATTTTCCTCTCATCTATGTTTCCAACTAATCTTGATGCAGCAAGAATATTCCCCCAAGCTATAATTTATGCTTCCAAAAACGTTCTTCATGTTCTTTCTTCCTCTTTGCTTGTGTTTCCTACAATTCATTATCTGCTTCCACTAGGAGTTCCTCAATTTTGTTCAATGTGAGAGCCTTGCAAAGAACACATGAGCCTTGTTTTCTATTGTAACTTCCCTTATAAGGGATCCATTCAAGAACTTGAAGGGCTTGATCAAAATTAGCCCATATGCCAATTTGATTGGGCAATGGCATATTGTTGTTGTAGTATGCCCTTGGGAGCCAAGACCCACACCACCTTGCATGGAAGCAAGAAGGAAGGCCCAAGAAAGACTCTCCTTTCATCCACCCCATTCTCCAACATGTTCAAGCCATTGGCCATCAGCCCGCAGCTATGCCACATGCTTGAAAATATGGAGCAATGGGAGTCAAGGATCCTAGTCACATATGTAAAATACAAGACAATTGCAACACTCTACTTACACCCAAAGGAAAATGCTAGCATGCACACACACCTCACTCTCACACTCTCCAAGACTAAATACATATATGCACAAAGCCTTAAGAGAAAGGAGAGTTCTTCCATTGAAGGGATCTTACATGAGAGCACGACCAAAAGCCCCCCTTTACAAGAAATAAGCCTCTATTTATAGGCTAGACACATTCCCCCATGTGCTCCTTTTGACTAGTCAAAAAGGAGCACATGCCTAACTAACATATCTCAAAAAGATCTTGGGAAATATTCTTTCTAACAACCACATCTCCAAGAATACGTGCGTGGGGAATTTTCTACACTTCTACAAAAAGGATGGGTATTTTTACATGCTTTCAAAAGCTTTACTTTAGGAGAAATATTAAAAAGTGTCTAAGAGGGAGTATTCATGTGAAACTCTAAGTAGATACAAAAAGAAGGTTCCTATGCACAAATAAGATGTGTGCATATCCAATACTCAACACCCTCCTCCTCCTAGACTTTGTCGTCCTCGACAAAGCTAAGATAAGAGGGGCATACATTGCAGAATTGGTCCAGGTTTGAGTCTTTAGATCTTCAAATCAGCAATTATTGAAGTGTTCAAGTCGTCCGGTCTTTAGAGCTTCGGGTCTTCAAGGCTGAGCGACACAATCCCCCCAGGAGTGCAGTCAGCCCAACCATGTAACCAACAGCCTCTGTTGCCAAAAATGCAGCAATCCCTCTGAACAAGTCTTTAGAGGACCTGAAAACTGCGAGTCCAAAAACTTCATGTGCATACACAACCATTGCAAACAAGACAGAGCAAGAAAGGGCACATCTTAGGATAGTAGTCCTAACATAAAAAATGTACCAAGCTTCCCACAGGATGGCTGGGAAAGTGGACACAATCCCCAAAATATGGCAGTCATACACTGAAGTAGCTCAAGTCCAATATCTAACAACACACCCTGAGTAAGAGACTGACAGGGCATCACCAACTTTGGCATCCATCAAGCTTCTTGATTGGTGAGTGTGCACTATCACCAACATGTAGAAAGCGCATTTAGTATCTTGTTGTGTAGATAGGACTTGAGACATAGTCCCCCAGAAGAGACAGTCAAAAAGAAAGTCACAATCGGATCCTGACTGTCATCCCTGACCATATGAGCAGACACAACCATACTAGAGTGAGGACCCACTCTGAGAATCTGAGGAACAGCCATCTGTACACAGCAAAGCATTCACATATAATGCAGATCATCTTCTCCAAGCGACGAAAAAGGCAGCAGACATAATCTCCACTTTTGGCAGTCACACAAAAACCCAAAAACCCTGTGCCAGCCAATATTTGTTGAAAACAATAAAGCAAGGAGCTTGAACCATAGGACTTAGTTTAATAGAATTTGCAGGTAGAAAACCATCAGTCCTCATGAAAATATCATGCAACCTCCCAGCCAGCACTCAGCAACCCTGGTGTTTGGTGCTTCTAAAGCCACCAATAGAGGGATGGGGAGCAACCTGGATCCCAGCAACTTGATGAAGAGCAGCCTCCAACATGTTGACCAGAAGACTAACAGTAAGTACTGAAGCCGAGGAGCCACCTTCCTTCATGCTCTGTCCTGTAAATGATGTGCATGAATATATTACAAATGAGAGTAACTAAGACTCCAAAATAAGGAGTTGGTCCACCAGTATAGTGTCCTTTTGCATTCCAGCCTATGCTGGTACCATTCACCAGAGGAGTTGGCTGAGCAACAATGATTCAGTGCCCAAGATTCACTAGGAGTCTCAGGACATGGTCAGCATCTGCCTTATGTGGAAGCATGGATTGTACAGACACCACTGCCAACATCAGTTGCCGAAGTGATTCCAGCCTAAGCACTGTCCATTAGCACAACAATCTCTGAACAAGGTCCCTAGACCACATCATCCTTCATCTTTAAGTTTGAAAAGACCTAAAAGGAATTTCCTGAGATCTAGTACCCTGCCAGAAGCATAAAGGATTTGAGCAGCACAAATAACCCTGGCTATGCTTGGCCATTTGGATCCACCAGCTTGACCTATATTCTGATTATATTCACATATAGGTATGATCCATCATTTTTGTCTAGACCCTTATTTTTTCATACTTACTGTGTGATGTGGCTGATACATCCCTGAATCTTTAGCTACAATCAGTAAAGTAGAAAATCAGTAGTATGAGTGATTTAATAATTGCAACTGAGAGCCCAGTCTGGCCAAAAGTTGCAATGCCACTCCAGCACACTTCTCGAGGCATTTCTTTTCACAAATCATTGAGCACTCAAGACCAGTTTTCATAGCAATGTTGCCAGCAAAGCTGTTGCTGCATCTTTTGTTGCATCTTGACCATATGCCAACAAATGTGTCTGGTATATTCCTCCTGTTGTTGATGAGCCATGGTGTTTGAGAAGTAGTCGGAGGACTCAGAAATGGTGCCTTCTGACCACCAGCCACCTCAGCTGGCGCTCCAAGTATTTGTCATTTTATTCTGTGGACTTCCCAACAGCAGCAAATAGGTCAATCCACCACTTTGAAGCTTGAAGAGCTTACTGACTTGACACAGGCCTGTGATAAAAACTTATTCTCTGATTTGTCTGAAATTCAAAAAAATGTAGGCGGTTTGCTTCCTTATGTTGTGAACCAGCAGATGTATTATAGCTGAAAGGACTCCATCATCATCTGAGTCATCAATGACAACCCTTCCCGTTGAAGAGGAGTTTGGAGGCTTCATGTATGTTCCTACCCTTTAAAAGTTGAAGACTTCCGACCGAGATTTGAGGAAAGCCATGCTTGGCCCAAACTGTTGTCCTGAAAATTTCAGCCTAAGGACATGGGGCAGAGGAGCCCTTTGCCTTCTAGCAACAATTATACCATCATCTGGGGAAAACATGAGGCGTAGAATTCCTTTTTTGAGAGCAAAAGAAGGTGGGCAGCAAACCATTCAATCCCGCCATTGCAGTAGCTCGCCCCAACCACATCTTGCAGAAATTGGTTACTGATACACTTTACTGACAAGTGTATCTGCAGTCGAGCTACCTAGATTTGTAGTTGTGGCCATCGTAAGCCATGGTAGCATATTGAGAAGCCCAGATTCCATGAGGTTGAACTTCAACCCGACCCTATGAGCATCTGCAATTGCACAAGACTGGAGGACTCACTCTGAGAATCAGCTGTCTGTAGATCATTACACACATCATATCAAGGCAGAACATGTAATCATATCAATAGTGACTAGCAGAATCCGTCAATCATGTAAGCTTTATTCATCTTGACTGCAACATAAACTTTATATGACCATCATTGTTGAGTTGTCTCCTTCAAGAGATGCTCCCTTCTGGTTTGCAAAAGCTTCAATAAAGTATGGATGAGAAATAGTGGACCAAGCTTCAAACCGTGTGTAAGACACACATGGATAGAGCATTGATTCCCTTGTTGATGTATGCACAGCTGATAGCATCACAGAGTACCTGGTCTGTAGCAATTTTGTCCCACAAAACTTTGAGCTCAACCAGAAATAACACTTGATTACCTGAGAGCAGGTGTGTGCAGTAGCTACACCCGAAGGGGAACAAAAAGAATCAATTTTGAAGTTCTTCCGCTCTAAGATTTGAAAGATTTAGTGTAGCCAGCCTTGCCCACGTCATGCATAGAGGACCAGCCAAAATAACCTGCACCTTTAGCCTTTGAACTGGGCTTGCACATCCTGTGCCAAGATAAGTCCCAATACATGAACATGTGAGCTTTGCAAAGTGACCTACACATTCACAAGCTTTTTCCAATAATTAGCACATGAAGCACCCTCTGAGCCTTGTTCAGGGTTGTCTTTATTCTGACATTCATGAGTACCACTGAAACCGCTTCCAACTTCCTCCCAGAGAGAAGCATCAGCATGTTCATTCCAAGATGGTCATTCACTTAGTGTCCAAAAGCTGATGTGCCTCATTCTGTCATAAGGGCTTGTATTGGCACACTTGAGCTATGAACTGTGCAACTTTCATCCGCATCCAAGCATGCTTTCATACGATGGAGACACATTTTGTACAGCTTAGGGGGTATGTCATACTTCAGCCCAACTTTAGTCATTATGATATCTGACATGAGCAAACCAAGATGGTAGGCAGCAGCAATCCTCCTGCACCGAGTAGCACTTAGACGGATGGGTGTTGATGCAACAATACGAGCAGCAGGAAGGATCACACATCTTCAACTGTAGAGAAAAGCGCAATGTCTTCTTGCCATTTCCTGTCAACATTTATGCAACACATACCAGCAATTTCTCGACCTCGAACATACCAGTATGATTGTGAGAATGATACAATGCCTTCAGGAAGGGGATACCCAAACTACTTCCACTTCTTTGATTTCCTTTAAAATCCCTTGCAGATGAACACCCAAAGATTAAGTCCTAAATTGTTGATCTTCTGGGAGATCTTGGCACATTTCTCTGTCGTTGTCCATGGCTTATCAGAGTTCAGCCAGATTTTGTTCATCCAAAGTTCCCTTTGCAACAGATTGAAGATATTGCTGACTACACGAAACTCAGCATCAACCCAACCTCGTTATGCACCTAAGGACCTGACAGGTCCTGACCATCACTGGCGCAATGTACGTGCAACATATGAAGGCTCGTCAGCAAAAGAAAAAGCAACTGCATTTCACTACCTGCATTTGGTAGTTTTGCTTTCACCTTTTCTGCCCTTCAAGTACCATCAGACATGAACAATATCGAGCTGATCGTTCTTCAGCACGCATGATTCATTCCTATCATGTCTGAAGATTTATTCACCCAAAAACATTTATGGCACTAGAGTTTACATAATCCGATGGCGCATGGCTGCTCCATTTATTAATTCAGACTTTGAGTTTTCATTCAAACACACACATGCATCAACCAAAATAGAAATTATGACCATTTTGAGCTAAGGGCTCTTCTTCTTTCAATCTTTAGTGTCTGCATCACTAAGTCATACAAAGTGCTTTGTTTCTATCTTCTGCACTTTCCCTAATGTTTTATGTGGCTGCTCCCTACAAACTTTTTAGAGCTTCCTTGCTTGCGTCGAGAGGTAGTTCATCCTTTACCATTCATGGATATGGACGGCGCATAATGCACATAGACAATCAGGTCCTCTGAGCTTTGAAAATTACCACGTCGCCGAGCATATCCAAGCATTTTCATTCAACAAAAAAACAAGGAGACAAAAGGCATCTGTTGCTGGAAAATGAGTTAATCCATGCCTAAAAGCATGAAAACTTCTATCCTTATGGGCACCAAGTGACATGAATTGGTCCTATCTTTGAGATTTCAGCATACTATGATCGATTCTCCAAGACATTGACCTGGACGTCTTCAGCTTGTAGTTCATTCATCTATGTACCTGGTAAGCAAGACCCACCTTGTAGTATATGGCCATTGTCTTTTCGATGGCCAAGACCTGTTGATAAGCTTTTGTAGAACCATCGCCTCCACCATATGAAGAGTCCTTGAAAATCTCCCAAGTTGCACCCAATGAGCCTTTTCTAGTGGTGCATCACTTGGTTTCCTTCTCCGGCAAGAAGCATTCCGATTAAAGCCACCTAGGGTAGCAATCATAATTCATATGGACAAGTTGTAATAGGTGGAGCACTTGAGTGTAGCAGAGCTTCGAGATTAATGTGTAATGAACCCTGAGTCCAGTGAGGCAGAGATGATGCAGCATGGAAGCGTGCACAGAGCTTGATGTCATGCAATAGATGCTAAGAGGAAGGGAGAAAGCAGCACGCCCTGATCAAGAATGTATCTCGATGGTGCCTCGACTCACTGTAGAGTTTTATTGGCGGTGTTAATGCAAGGGGGAACCCGAGAAGGCATGGTGTAGTGGTCAACAGCAACCATGGCCATGAGCAGCACAGAAAGAATTGGGGAGCTACCAACACCTAGAGCTCAATCACGCGTGACACCAAAAGGGGAAAAGAGGCCGGGACCTCAATTAATGCATCATGGTGCAGATCGAAGAGAATTGACTGTCGATGTTTCCCCCATGGTTTCCCATATCTTCATAGATAGCACGCACGAGAATAGGGTATGAAGAAAGCCCAAGCTCCTTAGCACGATACATACACACCATCAGCCGGAGCCAAGCACTTTTCTGTTGATTCAACAGCAATAGACCATGATGAACCGACTTTGGCATACATTTCTGGAGTACATCCTCCACCATTTGGAGCAATCACAACTGAGTTGAAGAGAAATCATAGCACAGTCAGAGATCTGATGCTCTGAGAGGAGTGCAACGGGGGCTCGACATGAGCCACACCTAGTACCGCTCTGAATTTTCTGGCTTCAATGAGAGGTGGAGTAGCAGGAGGCTCAATCTGACATGGTCGCCCGCAGCGTGTGTCGAAGACCCCAGTTAATAGGGGGAATACTGATGGGAAGCAAGGAGCTTCATTCCAACATGGAGGTTCTGCCAAAATGGGGGAAGCACGCACGGAGTATCGATTCTAGAATACAAGAGGTAGCGCTGGCTTGACCTCAAGCTAGAGATGCCACAGGAGGAGCAAATGCTCAACCCCAGAGTAGAGCGGAATTCTCTGCCCTCGACTCTACCATGCTGAATACCTTGAGAAGAAGATGCGCAGGAGGGGGAGCTCGCTTAGAGCTTGACCCCGACAGAGGAAGATTGAACAAAGGGGGAGCTCACTTGGAGCTCAACCCCAACAGAGGAGAGCACGTGCAACCCTACGAGGGGTGCATGAGTAAACGGGAGCGGGAGGCTGAACTCCATGCATCATAGCAAAATAGGCAAGATTTTCAGAGTAATGCCACCATGCACATGGCACAATTACCAGAGGTAGGTACAGATATCAAAGCACCGACTAGCGAAAGAGAGGTAGGTAAGAGACTTCAGCTGTCCCATGGTACACGGAGGACCCTTGAGAATGAAATGAGAATCCAAAGCTCCCTAACATTTTTGCGTGGAAGAAGATGACTTACGCGCAAAAGAAATTCAACTTCTTTTTATGGTTTTTCTGAAGATGAAGAGAGAGAAGGGAGCAGAGAGGGTACTACCCATCCCCCTTTCCAAGGCCTTCACTTATGTCAGAAATGCCAGTGGTGGAAAGTGATGCCAAAGGTGTGTATGTGAGTGGAAGTTTTTATGAGAGAGCAAGAGAGAGAAGGAAGTTAGGGGTTGTTTTTGTGCAACAAACAAAAGTGAACTAAAATTACTCTACTAAAAACAGGAAATGGGAGCAAATGGCCCAATGGAAGGGTGAAAAATGCCATGCCAACACACCTATCCTAAGAGTATAAGCAAAAAATTGCAAATCAATATCTTACCAAATGCTCTTGAGCACTCCAAGTGATGAAAGGCCGTTCTCCCCGGCAACGGCGCCAAATTTGTTGTTGTAGTATGCCCTTGGGAGCCAAGACCCACACCACCTTGCATGGAAGCAAGAAGGAAGGCCCAAGAAAGACTCTCCTTTCATCCACCCCATTCTCCAACATGTTCAAGCCATTGGCCATCAGCCCGCAGCTATGCCACATGCTTGAAAATATGGAGCAATGGGAGTCAAGGATCCTAGTCACATATGTAAAATACAAGACAATTGCAACACTCTACTTACACCCAAAGGAAAATGCTAGCATGCACACACACCTCACTCTCACACTCTCCAAGACTAAATACATATATGCACAAAGCCTTAAGAGAAAGGAGAGTTCTTCCATTGAAGGGATCTTACATGAGAGCACGACCAAAAGCCCCCCTTTACAAGAAATAAGCCTCTATTTATAGGCTAGACACATTCCCCCATGTGCTCCTTTTGACTAGTCAAAAAGGAGCACATGCCTAACTAACATATCTCAAAAAGATCTTGGGAAATATTCTTTCTAACAACCACATCTCCAAGAATACGTGCGTGGGGAATTTTCTACACTTCTACAAAAAGGATGGGTATTTTTACATGCTTTCAAAAGCTTTACTTTAGGAGAAATATTAAAAAGTGTCTAAGAGGGAGTATTCATGTGAAACTCTAAGTAGATACAAAAAGAAGGTTCCTATGCACAAATAAGATGTGTGCATATCCAATACTCAACACCAAAAAGAAGGTTCCTATGCACAAATAAGATGTGTGCATATCCAATACTCAACACATATGGTCTCCTTACATGCAAGTTTGTATGCCATAAAGTTCCTAAGTAAGCAGTACCCTAAGTGGTAGGCCTCAAACCACACTCCTTTTTCTAGCAGAGCTATTAGTACCTTGTTGGTGGACTCTACCTACCCATTTTCCCTTAGATAATAAACACATGAAGTTTGATGGAGAACTTTGTACCCGTTTAAGACTCCACATAAAAATTTATCAATAAAATGTGTCCTTTGGTTGATGCAAATTTCTAATGGGCACTCATATCTGATGAAGATGTTAGCATAAAAAGAATTGGCAACAGTTTTCATAGTACAATTCGATGAAGTGATGGATTTAGCCTAGTTTGTCGCATAATTTATTACAATTAGCAAATACTTTTCTCTCTTAGAAAAGGAATCAAGATAAATGGGTCCAATGAATTCTAAACCCATGTTCTCAAAAGGTTTCCAAGTGGTAGAGACTAGAAAAGCGTGTTATCTTTGTTTGTTGGGCATGGGCCCACACCTTTGATAAGCATCACGCTGTTGTGCAAATAGCAATGCATCTCGAAAAAATGTTGGCCACCATAAACTGACATCCAAAATTATGTGACCTAGTTACAAACACAATTGCCAATGCTTCTCTCTTGGTTGTGTTGTAATTCCTTTATGTCTTTGTCAATATCCAACTTGCATATTGGATTGGCCTATCCAATTTATGCTCCTCATTGTGTTGAATAAGTGTTTCCAACTACATAGACAGTTGCATCCACATGCACTTGGAATTGTTTAGACCAATCATAGATAACTAGGATCAATGCTTCCATAATCTTGAATATGAGAATTTCTTAGGTATGTTCATCATCCTACCACTTGAAGGGGACATCTTTGTTCATAATTGTTGTAAGAGGCCTATAATATTAGCATACATTCTAATGAGCTACATGTGGTACACAGTATGCCCCAAAAATCTATGGAACGCTTTGGTTCTCCTTGGCCTAGACATCCTTAATATGCCTATAATTTTATTGTGGTTGGGGGACATACTTTTGGCCAACACTACATGCTCAAGCAAGGTGCCCTCCATCACCAATAAATGACACATTTGGTTTTAGCTTCAATCTATTTTCTATGCATCAATCAAAAACATATTGCAACTACATTAAATGTTCATCCAAGAAATTCATGGGTATGCTAGAATAGGTGCCCAAATTCACAAAGCTTCTAGCAATAGAGGCCCAGAGTTAATTATTACCATCCTATTGAATATAGTTGAATCCAAATAGCATATTTTCATAGATATAGGTGTCCCATTGTGTAATGAAAGTTTTTTTATCTCAAACATTTGGATGGATGGAGGTCTGCTTGTATCCATTGAAGAAATCCATAAAGTTATAGAAAGCATGACTAACAATCTCCTCAATGAGTTACTTTACAAATGGCATGGGAAAACCATCAATAACCATTACCTCGTTCAATGCTTTGAAATCGGTTTGCTTGCATAGTTGGCTTGGGAAGTCTCTTCTTCATCATCTTCCTTCTTCTTGCCTTTGTACTTATTGTCTTTCTTATCTGCATAAAGAGCACTTTTAGTATTACCTCGATAAGAGTTACCTTCCTTCATATTATTGTCAACCTCTTGGTTGAAGAATTGTCCAAGGAATATTTTGAAATTTTGGGTGTGTACATCCATGATGAGATCATAAGCCATGATGAAGGATTGCCATTGCTTATCACTTCTAATTCCATTTAGAATTTGTCACATGAAAGCTTCTTCTTCAACCAGTTCTCCAATGGATGCTAACTGGTCTGCAACCTCCTTGATCTTGGTAGAACACTCTATGATAGTTTGTTTAGGTGTCTTCTTCATTTGGTTGAACTCATTTCATAGATGATTCTTTCTTGCTTTGGTACTAGCAGAAAAGAAATTCTCTAGGGCATCCCAGGTCTCTTGAGATGTCTTGCATCCTCTAATATGTGGTAATAGAAAATAAATTATACAATTTAGTATGTATGACCTTGCTTGAGCATCCCTTGCACACCAAAGTGTGAGTCTATCTATCGCCTCTTGTGTAGGTCCTCGTTTGGATCTTGGAATAGGCATAGCTTCATCATCTGCTACAATTCCATAAAGAATTCTACCTTCAAAATAGGCCTCCATTCTAATTTGCAAAGCAACATAGTTGTTTCTACCAAGCTTCTCAATAATTGAGGGAAGTCATCACCCATCTTGATCTTGCTCTGATACCACTGAGAGAACTTGGAGAAGCTTGCAGGAGGTAGAAAAGTAAGTTGTGAAATGAATTTTGGTCTAAACAACCAGCATATGACCAGTCCTTGAGCTTTTGGAGAGTCAAATAGACCTTATAAGCATGTGATTAGTGCAATAAAATCCACTATTTACTTTGGAGCATCAAGGAGAAAGAGTTGATACAAAACAGATAAGTTTGTACTTTGACTAGCTCAAAATACTTGTTATCTTTAGATGAAACAATCAACTTCAAATGCTCATAGTAGCCAACATGATTACAATAGGAAAAAGTTCTTTTGGAAGAATGTTATACAAAGGGTTGAATTTCTAAAATGCACAAGATTACAAGTAATAAGCAATATATGCTTTTGGAATGACTTAACATTCAACAGAGGTACCCTCAATTTTTTAGGGCTATGTAGAGATCGACCCTAAGAGAGTAAGTTTGAGATTTCTCAAAATATACTTAACTAAATTCTTTAAAAAACTTCAAACATAAATTGGACATTAGTACCTTTCCAAGGAATGCTCATTCATCCAATTTAGAGCTTTACAGAGAGAGAGAGAGAGAGAGAGAGAGAGAGAGCAGCCTCTGCAAGTTCACTATTGTTGAAGAAGATGGTGCAAAGATATGAAGGAGCAACACAATGTTGAACCAAAGTGTATTTATAATGCTTCAATTGTAATTTACAAGTGATTTGAAGAGAAAAATCGATGAAGAACCTCTTCAAGGGATATCTTTGGTACATTCCACATGATGGTTTGATGAAGTACAACAAATCCAGATCAAGCATATTGTAATCTTGATTTTCCAATAGTTGTACAACTTCACATATCTCTATTTACATAGAGGACTAGGACATGATGGCTTCCATCACACCTTGGGGCACTTAAGTTTTTGTAAATATGTCAATTGAACTTTGAATCACTCTAGAAACCTTCATCAGGATAGTGAACCTTATATTTGGACCCCTACTTTTGAAAGCTCTTCAAATTTTCATGGATGATTTCTCCTCCTTCTTAGGTATTTGCACTAGTACTCACATGAATTTCTTAAATGATGTTACAACCATAGTAGGTCTTCAAAAGATGTAGGGAAACTAAGTTGAAAATGAATCCCAAGAAGTGTCACTTTCTAGTGATAGAGGGTTCTCTCCTTGGACATGTAGTGTCTACCAATTGCTACACATGTTCCAGTCGATCTAGTTCCTCTCTAATTATTATCCACATGTTCCACATTTTTCATGTGCACACTTTGTAACACATCAATTCATGGGTTTTTCTCAGCCTTGAACCCCTCTGTTGTCCCTCTACACCAACCCTTCCCCAACTCTACCCTACCTCTAGCCCTCCCCTAGTCCCCTATCTCACCCTTAACCCCCCCAGCTCTCTATTTCACAATTCATTCACCCCTCTTCCCCAACTCGATTTTCATTATCACTCATGGCTAATTGGTCTATATTTGTCCTCACTTTTTGAGGAGGTTCCCTTCTATTCCAATCAATGACATTTCTCAGTGTTTCTTAAATGTTTATATAGGCATATTTGCTATTTGGGTGCTGCCAACAATTTGCAATTGTTTTGGATTATGCTTTCCAAGATGAAGAGCCCAATAGGTGGTGGAAAATTGTTGAGCATGTGGTGCGACTTAGTTTGCAAAGGGGTACATAGGTCGTGCACATGTGGCTAGTGGAATGCCAAATAGTGGATGCACAATTAGTTCACATACGTGTGCTCACAATTGTCCTTTGGTAGAATCTAATTATAGGTTTTAGAGGGTTTCAACAAGGTTTTCGAAAGGTTATGAGGGTTTTGAAAGTTTTAGTTCCCTTATTTGAGCATTTTGAAGAGCTCAAGGTCAAAAGTGAAAGCTTGATGTAAAATGAAAAAGCATATGTTTGGTCTCATATTATTATTTTTTATCAAAGTTCTTTCCTAAGATCACTACAGGACAAAACAAGATCTAGTTTGAGTGTATGTGAGAATATTCTTAGAGACAACATGAAGCAAAAGGCATCATAAGGAATACAAGAATTTGGGAAAAGTGTGTACTAGGGAGGGAAAGTGGATAAACATGTGAAGTGAATTGAAGTGTGTGTATTTACAAGGAGTCGACAAGCCAAGTAAAAGAGTGTATGAGCAAAAGGGAAAGGAAGCAAGTGTAAGCATAGAAAGAAGAGGCAATTGACAAGTGTGAGAGTGCACAAAGAAATCCTAGACAATCAATACAGAGTTAGAGATCCATGTGAAGAGTGAAGAGAGTAGTGTCTTCTCTATTGTTTACTACATGCCAACATCGTCTAAGGAATAAGACCAAACAAGATATGGCTAGTGCTACCAAAAAGGAGTTTCACTTCAATAGTGGAAAGTGACCATTCTTCATCTTGAGTGGAGGCTTGAGTGCAAGGGTGCACAAGAGCAAGCCTTTGAGTCAAGGTGAAGAAGCTACAGAGATTGAGTATCTACACAGTGTTTGGAAGTACTTGTCATATTTGGATGTAAATTTTGTCTAAAAGTGTAACCTATAGTGAGTACAAAATATTAGATTAAGTGATGCATATGTAAATAAGGCATTCGTTATTTTTCTAGTAAAGAATAGCATCATATACATCTCCAAAATCATCAAGTCTCAATCATTAAGGCTATCTACATGGGAGTGGCAATGGGCTTACAATCCTTAAGGCCAAAATATTGTAATAAAGTATCGATTCATTTTGTTATAAAGTGCAATCCCTCCATCAACTTGCATAAAGTAAATGCCCAAATAATGATGCAAATCAAGTGTTTCAATAGAGGCATGAAAATTAACCTTAAACTTAGAAATATGCATCTCATTAGGACCAGTGAACAACATTTCATGCACACAAACAACAACAATGAGAAGTACATCATGTGCACACTTCACATACAAGGTGCTTTTAGTTGGAATACCATGGAATCTATTTATTTTCTCATATCAAGCATGTGGATCTTTCTTTAATCCATATATTTCCTTCTTTGATTTGCACACTATTTTCATATCCTTTTTGCACAAAACCATGGGCTTGAAATACATACACCTTTTCATGCAAGCCCCCCTTTGAAAATATAGTTTTGATGCCCAACTAATGTACTTTCCAATTTTTTTTTTTTAATTTATGTACCTCATCAACGGAACCATACTCATTCTCATAACAAAGGCTAGAAACAACTAATTCTCATAGCAAAGGCTAGGAACAACTAATTCTCATAACAAATGCTAGAAACAAGTATTGCATAGCAACTTGATGCAAAAGAATACCATGAAATCTTGAGCAAGTACCATTAGGCAAAGGTGCATATAACTAACTATCTCTCAAAGTTTGCACCAACCATTCTAGCATAAATTTTGCCTCATAGTAGCTACTCTCATAAGTGATGCATTATGAATATATACATCATAAATTGATTGACCTACTTCTAATGTGATCTATATGCTTGTTTAGGAGTTGCATAGGCCAAGCACTTACCTCATTAGGAGATTCATTTGATTTCCCAATAATAAAAAGAGCTAACAATGTGTCATAGACATTCATTGAGCTCATTGAAGTCTTCTTAATACACGAAAGTAAAGCCTACATTGCATCATCCACAAAAAATAAGTTTGAACTAACTAAAATGCATTTACTTTGTGGGTGATGCAAGCCATATCCTTTACTCCCAAAGCTATATCCAACAAAAATACATTTCACATCCGTAGCATCCAATTTCTTGATTTGTTGCTTTCTCACTGATGCATATGCCAAACAAAAAAAAAACTTGCAAATAGGCGATGGATGGCTTGCACCCATGCCAAGCCTCATAATGAGTGTGAGATTATGATGCCTTAATAGGGCACGTGTTAAGTTTATATGTAGTACATGTCATAGCCTCAAGTAATAAAATATGAGGTAATGCCTAGCTTTTGGACCATACATCTTGCCACTCCCATGAGACCCCCTAGTTATGATCTTAGAAACACCATGTTGTTATGGTGTATATGGCACTATACATTTGTGTTTTATCCCATGATCAACCATAAGTGCATTGACTGGATAGACCCAACCAACAAGATCTGAATCTAGGTAGAAATAGGAACTAGATATAAGAAATTATGTGCCTAGTGCCTAAGAGGTATGAAGAGTATGTGTGTGTGTGTGAATATGCATGTACTTGATGGACTTAGGACCATCAAAGCATCATAGATATAGCAACTTCACTAGTACTTGGATCCCTACACATAATCGTTATAGTTTAGACCATAGGATTGCTAAGGGGAAGGAGGTATACCTTCACCATTAGGAATGTGCACAAGTGATCCTATAGGTTTTAGGAAGTTGCATAGAGGATTACAGGAGAAACATTTATGTTCATCTTCAATGTATTGAAGGTTCACTTACCTTCAAAAGGTTCTCACAATATTATTAGGAGACTATGGGGTATCATGAGGAATACCCAAAGAGTGACTAGTTTCATTTATGCACATCACTTGAGAAAGTAGTGAAGCATGTTTGCTAAACTACTAAGGAAACCAATTAGATGGGATCATATAGATGGGTTTTATGAGAGAAAATGCTAATGTGATTTGAGTGATGGTTAGGAAGGCCATATTCATGGCACTAGCTCTATGACTTGGAGCATAAATCCCTCAGTCAAGAATACTTGGGATACCTAATACATATATGTTTGTTGGGATATAGAGATAGGTACTTAAACTCAGTATTGGTACCTACAAACAAGTTAGTTTGGAATAGAAAGGGATATCCATTGTCACATGTTGACTAGAACCAAACTAAATTAGTTTGAGGATACATGATTCATTTGAGTCCACTTATATGAGTTGAGGACATCGAATTCATTAGAGTCCACCCACATATTCCATTCTCTCTCTCTCTCTCTATATATATATATAAATAAATAAATAAATATATATATATATATATATATATATATATATATATATATATATATATATATATATATATATATATATATATATATATATATATATATATATATATATATGTGTGTGTGTGTGTGTGTGTGTGTGGAATATACATTCGGTTTAGTGTAGATATGACATCGTGAATTAGAAGAAGGTTCCACTAGTATGGGATGGTGGAAACGACTTCCCTTTGATCACTCTTCTTCTATGGCCAAGGAGAAAAGGACTCATCATTCATGGGGGCATGTCTGACGAAATCAAAGGAGAGCTCTTAGTAGACATCTCCTTAGGATTAGGAGTTATCCTTCATAGGTTAGGGAATATTTATTCTTCCAGTAAATAATGTGATGGGTGATTTTATCACCATTGATATCACATAGTCACTTTATAGATATCAGGAATGATAATTCCATTAGTATAGATGGATCATACATATCCATGCACAAAGGATGGTTAGTAGAGATAGTTTGATTAGTATGGATACACATCTATTTATTATGGTATCATGTCATATCATTGCTGATCATTTTAGCAGAGGGCTTTGAACCTTAGAAAGAATTTATTTTCTCCACTCTTCACCAGATAAACCTTCATCCTGTATGGTAGATTTATTCTCCACCTTTATAGGAATGTAATGAAGGATTGTCTACTAGTTTATGGAAGAGAGGAGCAAATGAATTCATTAACCTTTCTTTTAAGGAAAGGAGAAAGTGGGAATTAGCTTTGAGAATAGGAAGAGATCTCACTTTAGCTTCTGTTCTTTTAAAGAGAAAAGGGAAAGGAAAACATGATTTCTTCATATGAGAAAAATAGAGTATGTTTTCCTTTAGAGAAAAGAGGTGTTTAGAAAACATCTCTTAGTCTATACTTTGAAAAGAATTCATTTAATCTACTTTTCATTTTTTTCCTTCACACGGGAATTTGATTCTCCACTATTTTGGAAGGAAAAAATGTCCACCAGTAGAGCTCTTTCCCTTTGAAAGGATGAGAGAGAGAGAGCGATTTTTACTTTCTCACTTTTAAATTGTCAAGATAGGAGTGGCAATCTTCTATCAAAGACAAGAGGGAAATCAATTAATCATGACAGTTAGATTGAGTCTCACATGGAGACTCTAGAGAGAACTAGTTATCTTATTTGCAATGATGGTCCTTGACTAGATGAGATGATCTAGTTATTGACATAAGTTAGACTGGGAGTAGAGCTATGAATTGTCTCTTTAGGGTTTCTAGGAGATAGGGATATATATGACCTATTGGGTTACCGAACTCTTAGTTGGTGCTACATCATGAGGATGATGTGTGAGCAGCAATTAGGAGGATGGATAGTTATGGATCTTTTGAATCTCCAAGGGAATGCTTTTGCATTCATATGGCAAACTAAAGGGAAGAGAAAATTTGAGAGTTTGCATTAGTGCCAATAGATGCTCTTCCAATAGAACTAAGTGCAAAGGAAATGGATGACAAGCCAAAGATTCGTGGTCAGTGGAATGTAGAGATTGCATTTTACTACCAAGAAATTCTTATAAGTGAGCTAAGATGATGTATTTGCATAGTTCACAAGGTAGTTTAGATTAAACTATTACTTGTGAGTATGCTCAAGGTTAGGAAGACCTAGAGTGGTATGAGGCAAATCTAACATTTAGTCAT
This sequence comes from Ceratopteris richardii, assembly GCA_020310875.1. NCBI lineage: Eukaryota > Viridiplantae > Streptophyta > Polypodiopsida > Polypodiales > Pteridaceae > Ceratopteris > Ceratopteris richardii. Next base: position 86,303,444 of record CM035407.1, on the reverse strand, counting down.
AAATGTTGTCGTTAGTTTCCATGTGAAAGGCCACATGGCCACCAGAAACTTCTTTGTAAATGTTCTTTAATAAAAAACATATAGTGATCTGGTCATCCATAGATTGTAAGTTCGATCGCATTTGTAACACCTAAGAAGTCTGTGTTCGTGCTCACTGTGTACTGTGTTTTTCTGTGTATTCTGTAGCCTCTGTGTAGAGTACCGTGTGTGGTGCTTGGAGCTCAGGTTTATACCCTAAGGATATCATCATGGAGCTCTTGAGAAGGAGAGTGCAATGTGGTGCATCACCATCAAAATACTTCACTGATATCAGAGCATTTCAATGCAAAAGCTTCGTTCCTTTTCTGCAAGCGAAGCGAGCACTCGCTCGCCCGCCCAAGGCTTACAACTAAGGCAACGACCAAGGCATAGACCTTGGCATACCTTGTCATCCGAGTCACTGAAGTCACCATTGGCTATGCATGAGGGAGGACCTCAACAATAAAGGAAGATAGAGGTTCCCAATACTTCCTGGGAGGTCACCCATCCTAGTATTGTTCCCCCCTAGAACTCGCTCAATTGTGGCAATCTCTTGCCACTATGCTACACTCTTGTGGTGTTTTTAAAGCCTATTTTTGAGGTGATTTTTGGAGCCATTTTGGAGTACTTTCATGCGTAGGTCTCTTCACACAGTTTCAAGAACATCAAGAAGAGTGTTCTTTGTACTTTTTTAAAAATAAGCATTCACCTTTGGGGCCATGTTTTCAGACACACTCCTAAAACTACAGGTTTCATGAAAGGTTTTCAGTTGTGGTGGGAGTAGCCTCTGCAAATTTATACAGGTTTTTTGAACATAGACAACAGAGTTGATAGACACTTGCAGGTGTTCTTGGTTAGTTTTTTGATTGTGCATTTAGCCTTTCAGTGTCATTTTACTACATATATTGAGCACATATACACTATGTATGCTTTTGTGGATACCACTTATGTATGTGCATGTGTTCATTGATATAGCGATTACGTTTTTTGCATAAAGACTTTTACGTTTGATAAAGAGGGTCGTGGTGAGGTTTTCTTAATGTGGAGACACCCAGATGTTGGGGTCTCTTTGATAATGCAGGTGGAAGATTTACCTAGCCTCACCATAGGAGATGTATGATAGTTGTTCATAGGTGCTCCATAAAACTAATTGGCTTCTTTCGGGTAATTGATTATATGCAGTGGAGTCAGTGATTCACGATGTAGGTAAACATGTTAGTACTTGTAGTTTTATGAGATTTTTACATTAGTCATATGCTCATTTTGCAGAGGATAATCTGGCAAATTTTTGTCGGATTTATTGGTTTTGTCACTATATAGTGGTCGATTTACTCCTTGATACACTTATTGGTGTGAGCACATTTATCCTCACATAATTCTTCTGGTTGGCCATTACTATTCATTAATTCATTTTTTTGGGAAGATTGTTGAATCCTCTCCTAGAATATAACACTTGGTCATCCTTCTTTGAGCCTTAGTGGTGTTTGGACTCTTCTAGCTCCATTATCTAGTTGTCTATCATCATGGCATCAGGAGGTCTCAAGCATGTCTGGTGGTTCAGGGTCTAGTGCTAGTGTTTCAAGGAGGAGCTATAACTTGCAGGGCAAAGACCATTTTGAGATCCAAAAATTTGATGGCACAAACTTTGCTCTATGGAAGAATCAGATTAAAGATGTGCTGATTCAAAGGAGGCAATGGAAGCCAGTAAATGGAATCTCAAAGAAGCCTGCTGACATGGATGCAGATGATTGGGATGAGTTAGATGAAATGGCTAGTTCTACCATTCGATTGCACCTGGCAGATAATGTTTAGTTTACAATATTAGATCTTTGGAAGAAGTTATGCAATACATATGGAAAAGAGACGGCATCAAATAAATTGTATCTGATGAGAAAGTTATATGACCTTCGCATGAAGGACACAGATAGTGTTTTTGCTCATCTAAAGGCCATCATCATGGGATACGTTTTGCACAGCTATTAGCAATAGTGCACTTGGTGGTAAACTAGTATATGATGACATATGTGGAGCCCTCTTGAGTGAGGGGATTCATAGAAAATCTATGGTTGGCACTCAGAGTGGAGATGAATATACTGTTCGTGATTCTTACCAAGGAAAGAATCAGCAACGTGGCAGGAGCAATAACAAGGAAAAGAATGGTCAATGAAAAAAGAGTAGAAGTAAATCAAGGAAGAGGGATATCGAATGCCATTATTGTCATAAGAAACAACACATGAAGAAAGACTGTTATGCATTAAAATGATGTAGTTGGAAGGATGTTGTGCAGATGAATAGGCCATTCATATGCTCGAATAAAATAGATGAGAATAAGATGGTTCAAAAGTGGCAAATAAGACTAAAAAAATTTGAGTGTATCTGAGTTCTAAATCTTCTCACTTGATGTTCAAACATGAAAAAAAATACATTGAATTTTGTGAATGCTATAGCCTTAAATATCTTTTTCTTTTTAGAAAATTTAAAGATTTGCATCCCATATTGTGCAAAAAGATTCATTTTTGTATGAAAACAAGAGATATTACACTAAATTTGAGAATTTGTTCCAAGTTATTGGTGCTTTCAGAGGCTTTCTACTAAAATAAAGCCTCTCTTCATGCGACTTAGAGAGACACGAATTTCATATTTTTGTACATTTGGAGACACACTAGTTTATTTCCTTAATACATGATTAGAAAATAAGCCATTTTTTATCATTTTTACCCTATCGGATAGATAGATAAATGGATACACACACACATATATGTGTGTGTACTATTGGAGTTTGAGGTTTACAAAAGCATGCAAACAACACAAGGTCAAAATTAGGGTTGGTTGATTTACAGTTTTGTTACACTATTTTGTGAGAATAAGGCTAGCTTCGATGCTCGTTCACTTCACACACACTTAGATTATTTCAAAATAATCTAAATTTTGTATCTTCATCTTCTTGGATATTCTTCCATTAGTGAGTGCACCACTTTATATGGTTGAGTAGTACTCCCATGTTGTAATTTGGACATCTATTTTTTAGTGAGTAAGCATCTAACTTACGTTCCCTATCCTTGTCTCAAGATCTCTTTCTTTCTATCTCTCACTTATCATCTTAATTTATAATTAAGTGTACTGTATGCTCAAAAGGTTTTAGTTTGGAACGATCTTGGGGCCCCAAATTCCAACAGCAAAGGATCTCTATGTTTGACTGACAAATGAAGTTGACAATTAGAACATGTAGAAATATAGTTACTAATGTCAACATACATCTTAGGCCAATAATAGGTACTTCTATCTTTTTCATATGTTCCAAAAAATCCTTTATGACCTACCATAATGTCTCATGCATTTCATTCATTACTTGCAATTGAAGACCTCACTTTCCTAGGAATCGTTGTCGATTCTTAACCTTGCCCTTAGCATGTCTCCAAAGATGCCTGTTACATAGGAAAAAGTTGTAAGCTCGTTTCCTAATGTTATAGAATCTATTCATAGTCCAACTAGGTAATGGTTGTAGTGTACTCAAATACTTTCCTATGTCTCTCCATTCACCTTCGTACCCAGAGTCATGAAATAGCTCATACTCGTATATATGTGGAACATAGTCAGCTAAGTTCACATTCTTTATTAGATCACTATCAACATCATCATCAAATCTAGCTCTCGATAACATGTCAGCAACTGCATTTGACTTATCTGAAATATGAACTAACTCAGGATTTATGAGCTTAATATATGAGATCCATCTAAGCATGGCTATATCAGGAGATGAAAAACTGGATATCATTCCAATGAGAGGCAAATAATCAGTCTCAACTTTGACATTTGCACCAATGAAATATTCTTTGTCTATTTTCGAAGCTGTTACCATACCCCATAGTTCTCGTTTGATCTATGGATACTTTTGTTGTGTTTCATTTAAAATTTTAGTGCCAAACCTAATTGCATATCTATTCCCTTCACTATCATCTTGACTTATGACCCAACCTATACCAATAGGACTAGTATCAAGAGTCAACAAAATACGTTTGTTAACAGAATAGTCGACACGCTCAAGGATGGCAATTTCAAGCAATAATTTCTTCAATTTATGCATAGCTTGTGTGTGTTTGTCTGTCCAAATAAATTTTCATTTCTTCCTCAACAAGTCATAGAGACAATCAACAACATGAGCAAAGTGTGGGATCCAAATAACATAAAAGATGCAAGCACCAAGAAATCTATGTACCTCACTCACGTTGTTACATGTTCGAGAAATCTTGTTAATGGCATCAACTTTTTGTGGGTATGGCTTTTGACCATAATGACCACATAAATGTCCAACAATAAGAGGCTGGTTGACACCAAAAACAGGTTTTTCGCTCCTTGAGGTAAAGTACACATTCGCACTAAGCCTAAAGGAGTTTTCATTTTAGTTATATCATGAATATCAATTGCTGATTGGAATTGGTCATATAAAAAATATAAATCACCCATTGAATACATAGAATGTCCTGAAAATGATTCAGCAAACTCATCTACAATGGGTCCTATTCCTACATTCCTTATGATGACTTTATTGATGGGTTGGAGATCTTGAATAAAATGTAGTTTCCCATTCTTTTTAGACACAGTGAACCATCTATTTGAGTAAGGTGCAAAAGATGGCTCTAAAACTCTCATGTTTATCTTCTCCTTACATAGTTTCATTAGCTCAGGTAAGTGAGCCTTTGGAATTGGTATAGGGTGAAGATTCCTTGGAATATGTGGAATAGTAAAGATTATCATGAGTGCAACTAGCTTATGATCTACACAACCAATCTCATGAGGATACATATTAAAGGCTTTTCCATGGCTACGACTCTCTCAAATTTATCTCTCTCTACTAGCAAAAGAAAGTCATCATCTCTACCAATTTTCACCGGTTTGATTGTCTCATCCATGAATGTATGTCCTATGTTTTTCTTATCCTGAAGAATTGAATGGTTTTTCACATTAATATTTTTTTTGTTACTTCCTTGGGATAATGGTTGAGCTATGGGTTTGATTTTCTTATCTATAATTTTGTACTTTGTTTCAACTAAGGCATCATGTGTTTGGTTAAATTTTGAGGACTTGTCAACATTGAGAGCATACTCTTGGATTATAGCATAATCATCAAGGGAAGAAAGAAGAATAACGTGTGAATTAGAATTTTGCTGGAGACATAACTCTAACTCCTCAAGAGTAGAGAAACAATGAGATGTCTCAATCACATGCTCAATGTTCTCATCATGTTCCATGATTTTGTTCGTTTTATAATGTTTTGGGGTTTTTCGAATGAAAGACTTGCACAATTGACTCTTATGAAGGAAATCTAATTTAGAATGTGGGAAACAGAGTGACAAACTATTGTACAAGTTGGTTGGTTGTGATACGTCAAACCAATGTCCACTTTGTCCTACTCAACAATGGATTCTATCCAAAATTTTGATCATATGTAGCTCCAAACATGAATCGAGGTGCACAATCACTACAAGCATGCTCATGACCCTGAGTAACAATAGGTTTCTTTCTAATTGATAATCGATTCCTAGGATGTTTCACTCCTACTGTCATGACTTGAAGTGATTTCATTCCATCCTTAGACTTAATTCTAGCATAGGTAGACCCATCATCCATGGATTTAGTTTCCACACGACTCTCACAAATAAAGGGCTGACCTAAGGGAACTTCATAGGAGCAATTATCTTGAATAAAAAAGTGAAATTCTTTTGTGATTCCTTCTATGGATATGGGCACACTAGCACAAGCTTTGTACAAGGTACCTATACCATTATCTGTAATTCTCATGCACCATCTATAATATTTATCTATGGGCCATCGAAATTTATCATAGACTTCTCTTGAAATCACATTGATTCTTATCATTGCATGCTTTAACATGCATCTCTAATGTACGTCTAGACCAAAATTTTCTTTTAAAGTGACTTTCAAGATTGTTTTCATGGTTTTCATGGTCAGGTTGAATAGGTCCTAAGAAATCTCTATTAACATTTGCTTCATCATCATCAAGGTCCTCTTCATCAGATTCATCAAAGTTTAAGGCTTCATTTATAGCTTGATCTTGATCTAGAGAATCTTGCATCTCAGTATCTAGATTAAGCAAAAACCTCTTCCTTTTAATTAGGCCGATAAAGTTATCTTCAAAAACAGGCTTCGCAATAGAGAAAACTTATGCTAAAGACATAGTCACTTGACTCTGAAGCAAAATGTCATCTAAAATCTCCATAGGATCTATTTTTCTCTCAATTTTTGAAATCAAGCTGGCTTTAGGTTTTCTCTTTGGTTTCTTTTGTTTTTGCTGAAGATCTTGTTTTTATTCATTCTTGTGTTTCGTCTTGAGTTTGTTTTGATTGTTTTTGTTTCTGTAAAGGCTTTGGTTTTGTTTGTTTCTACTTCGTCTTCTTACCTTTTTGTTTGTCCTCTTGTTTTTGTTCATTATGTTGTGATTCTTGTTTTTTATCCTTGGGTTGTGTCCCCTTGCTCTATGATGGTTTCTATTCCCTCTCACATTTTTTTTCGAGTCACTTCTATCACTAGGCTCACTTTAATCTCTTTTTCATTTTTCTTCTACATTGGATATATGAGAAATAAGAGATTGATCTTCTATTGGTGACTCCCAAGACGTTATTCTCCTATCTCATCTCGTGCTCTTACTAAATCCTCTATAGAAAAGTCAACTTCCATTGTGGGTTTACTTGATTCTACTTCTTGTTCAACCTCTACTACTTTATGCACTTTTTGCAATTGTCAGTAACACCATAGCACTTATCTGACTCTTCTAATCGCCGTTCAACTTCCCTATGAGTTTTAGGATGAAGAAGCTTAAGAAAATTGATCACAAGGTCAGATTCCAAAGTTATCTTATCCTCATCAGGAAGTTTTTCATAGCGTCTAATATACTCATTTTGTAAGTGAGTAATAGAACTACTAGGCTTTGGGAATTGGACCATCGTAAGAATCCATCCCGATTATGTTGGCTATAATCCTCAAGATAGAATTTTTTGAGCATCTCCTTTTTGAAATCACTCCAAGGAAGACTATCATATTGAGTGACACAGTTTATGATAGAGCTATCAACCATTCATTCAAAGAATGTTATCAAAAGATCTTCGGGAAGACCAAAAATCATAGCTTGTTCTTCAAACAAATCTAGGTATCTTGTAATGTTGATGCCATTGAATTTTCCCTTCTCTCTCAACATAGAGGAGACTATTCTTTGGCCTTGTTTCTCAACAATAAGGGATTTGAATCCTTCCTTATCTTCCGTAAATATGCAAGTGATGCACAATGTTCTAGATCTCTCACAAATGTGTTTACTTCACGATGAAGATGTGCACGATATTGTGAGAAATCCAGTGCAACACTCAAGAATGATGATGATGATATGATCAGGATGAAAAATATGCAACAAAGGATATGGATCACAACCTCCTAACAAGATTAGAAGCAAATGCCATGAGGCATTTCATGTCCGGTTCAAATGTGGAGGTGATTCCAATCTGGGTGGATCGAGTTCGATCGCAGCACACACACAATGTATGAATCTAGAAAGTGTTGGAAGGTCTTTTTGATCAAAATATGAAGGTGAAGATGAAGTTGGGGTATGGACAGGAGAGATATCATGATTCAATTTGGAAATGAAGAATGGTCCAAAAAAATTGAGATTCTTATCCAATTTTGAAATTTAATTCATATGCATGGGTTCTTATGGATGTATGCATGATGCGAACAAAAAGTAAACCACACACATGAATCAATTTCAAAAGGAAGAATGATCCAAGAATGGAGCTTCTTATACACTTTCAAAACTGAAACATATGCATGGGTGTTTGTGGGTGGTATGAATGCATGTGGTTCATGATTTATGAATGAATAGAAACTTTTTCTCTCAATCTCAATGGATCATCCTCACTGGTTCAACGCAAGACTACAGAGCCTTCTCACACATAGAAAGAGATAGAAGGAGACATGTAAAAACACATAAGACACTAAGAGAGAAGAGAGAAGAGACATGAATTAAAAGATGTTGTAATGACATACATGTACATGAATGTTGTGATACATCAAGCTGAGCATTCTATAGGTCAAAGCAAGTCTGCACGACCCTCTCACCATCACAATTCAATCGGATATCACATGTCAGAGGATAGGTTCCACCTCATTGACCCTATATCTTTCTAGGATCGTAATGTATATCTAAGGAATTCCAAGACTCATAAAACCAACTCTAACTCACTCACACCCTCCAGTGAGGGTGAGCAAAGAAAGAGAAACCATTGGGTTTATGAGCCTTATCCTAGATTGGAAGTCTAAATTAAAATTGATTCTAGGAACTATGCTCTTACTAGTCCACCTTGGATCCTCACACGCTCAACTGAGGGTGATCGTCTCAAGGAATCTATGTGCTAGAACCTAAATCCTGTCTCAACTGGTGTGGAAACTGGCTTGCAATCCTCAAATTCAAAACATTGAAGTAGTTTTTCAACATACTTTGCTTGATACATAACAATTCCCCCCTCAACAGATACAAATTGGATGCCAAGATAGTAGCTCAAGAGACCAAGATAAGTGGCATAAGACTGTCAAGTTTTGCATCACATGACCCAGTCAAGAGTATGTCATCGACATAAAGAACAAGCACTGTAACAATAGACTGTGAAGTAGAAGAACCTACGGGTCTTCGATCTACATCTACCACTATGTTCCAAAGTTATTTAGCAACAAGAACATGCTTCATCATGTAAGACCACATCGGATAGTAGGTCCCATCAAGCTTATCTTCAGCTTGAAGCATGCCAAACAAGTCATTGCTGCTTGCCATTTCATGAAGGAACAAGAATGTGACAAAATCTTTACTTCGATGAAAGTAAAAAACCGTCACTCTGGTGGCCATTTTGACTACATGAATGGTTTTGAAAAGGGGGTAAAACCCTAGTGCAAATGGTTGGAATGTTTCTTGGCTGCTGAAATTCACTGTTCTATGCTCCGAAGTCGATTTGCACTGTTAAAAGTGTGCACGTGTCGCAATGCAAAAAACCAAAACTTGAGAAGGAGCTGAACCTGCTCTGATACTACTGATGGGTGTGTGTAGAAGTGCGAGAGACACACGAGAAGCACACACAAGGAGCACAAATGCAGCAAGACACACAGAGAAGACGAATGGCTAGAATAGCTCTCTCTATTGACGATGAATAGAACTGAAGTAAGAGTTGAATAATATCCCTAAGTACAAAGTACCACCACATATGAGTGAATCATGTATGTGGTAACATGGGGAAAAAACCTCTAACCAACACTAGAGTAAAAAGTGCCCATGTATAGGGAAAAGGTTCACATGGAAGCTACTCGAGGAACACATAAGTGTAACACGATCAGTGTTGACATCAATTTGGATAAGATAAGCTTCTATTTTTTGACGAACTTTGCATTATTGATATTTGACCATTAAAAATAGGTTATTCGATGAAAAAACTCGTGGATCCTCCTTGCTGTAAGCTTTAGTGCATCTCCACCCTTGAATGTGAGCTCATCTTGACCATACAACATGGTTCAATCATTGTTTGCCATGTGGAAGCCCTTCAAGCCTTCAATTTGCTTATTCTAGGAAACTCTGGTGACCTTGAAAACTAGATTTTTTGTTCTTTGACCCTCCAAATAAGCTTTGATGAAGATGAAAATTTGTAGTGCTATGTTCTGATAGTTCTCCTTAAGGAATATGCAGAAAAAATCCTATCTGAATCTCCCTTATACAAGTTTGACTAAATTTGGAAGTTTGCAAGGTGGCATTAAGGTGTCTAGGAAGCTCTGATAGCCTTGAAAATTTATACAAATATGTAGCCACATATGATCTTTATTTATGCCAAACCATATGGCTAAAAAAATTCCTATATAAGATTTTGTAGGATCTAAGTGGAAAAATTACATTTTTTACTAAATGCACATGGCATATCAATGTGCTAAAAAATCCATTTACATGTGAAATTCAAGCTATAGACTGCCTTTGATAGGCTTTACATGTATATGAATTTTCATGTGATTTGGAGACATTGAAATTTTTGCCATAATTTCCAAAATTTGACTAGCTTTGACCGCTACCCTGGATTTGCTTCATTTCTTCCAAAGTTTGCATGTGAACTCCCTTTGACATCCTTGATGCATCTTGGACTTCTCAAGGAATTATGGCTACCTTCACTGAATGTGTTTCCTGTAGGCCTTCATGAATGAGAGAGGAGAGAAAATCTCGATGACAGCGGTACTCCAACAAATGCAAAGTGATGACAACAACCTAGTTAGGGTGGTAAAGATCATTATCACAGCTCAAGAGGAAGGCATGCATTCCAAGATTGGTGCCAAAAATGTCCATCTTCACGATTCAATGGGTGAAATTAGGATGGCGAATTTGTTTTTTCATGGCTATCCCAATTTGATGTCTTTTATTCTGACGAATCATATTCAAAAATTGAAAAAGTGAAATTTGTTACTAATTATTTAGTAGGGAAGGCTCAATTATGGTGGAATGTTTTGTGACATAGTGCCAACTACCCCATCACATGGATCGCATTTCAAGAAACGATCAAGGAGTCTTTTCTTCCTCCCCAATTCCACTTACATGCTCCTCGATGATGGGCAAATTTTGGATGGAAAGACGGAGATACTATGTTTACCTACACTGAACGCTTTTGGCAACGACTACTACTTATTTGTTCGCTTGAAACGATTCCTGAAGATACCTTGCAATAGAAGTATGAAGATGGTTTGGAGATGGGAATCCAAGCCAAGATCAACACACTACGTCCTACAATCCTCTATGAAGCTATCTCTTTTACACATGATGCTGAGAAGAAGTTTTGGTCCATCACCAATCAATTACAACAAATGCATCAACGACAACAACCAATCAATCCCAATTTTCCTTTGAAGGGTCCTTTCACTACTTTTTCTTTTCCTACTTTTTAGCGTCCTCCTCAATCCAATTTCTCAACAGTAAACAAGTCAACCCCCTTACAACCTACAAAACCTCCAACCCTTCTAACTACGATGATGGATGCTCAACAAAAGAGGCCCCGTATCACTTGTTGGCAGTGTGGTAATTTTGGGTAATACTAAAGCTAAATGTAGGTTGCAAACTAACGATAATATAAGTACCTTGGGTAATGAAAATTCTATCCATTCTCTACTTTTCATGCAAGGTACTGTTAATGTTAAAGTTGTTAATATTTTACATGATGATGGTAGTTCTCATGATTTTACTTCTTATACATTAGTGCAAGATCTCCAACTAAACCCACTCACTTCTATGTATAAAGTTAAGGCGACGTTTCAATGAAATAGATATAATGTTACAAGTGAAATGCATAACATTTAGATTTATAAAGGTTCATATGTCAATGAACGCACATTCTTAATTGCTCCTTTGTAGTCCTATGATGTTATACTTGGCATGCCTTTTCATCATCATTATAATCCATGCATTGATTATCATAAACACACAATTAGTTTTAAGATTAACAATCAAGATATTTCTTTGTTTGCAATACATGACTTCAACCATTTTCATTAATTATTCATACTCAAGTAAAATGTGCATTTAGGAAAGGCTACAATTCATGTATTGTTTTTGTCAATAACATAGTTGATTATACACATACACTTCCTAGTGCACATAAATAATTTATGGCTTCTTATAAGGATTGTCTTATGGTTGATTTTCCTTCTAAACTACCACCTTCTAGGGGATCTCTTGAACATAGTATAGAATTAATTCTTGGTAGTTCTCCTCCCCATAAAGCACCTTATAGGCATGTGACTTTACATAAAAAAGAAATAGCTAACCAAGTTAAGGATCTACTCCAAAAAGGACGTAAAGGCCTAGTTCTTCTCCCTTTGGAGAACTTGTTCTCTTAGTGGAAAGAAGAACAAGACTTATATGATGTGCGTTGACTATAGAGCACTCAATAAGATCATGATTAAATATAGATATCCTATTCCTAACATAGATAATTTGCTAGATAAACTTCATGGAGCATGTATCTTTAGCGAAATTGATCTTAAATATAGGTACCATCAGATATGAATGACACAAAATGGCATTTATAAGATTGCCCCTAGAACTCAAATTGGTCACTTTGAATTCATGGTAATGCCTTTTGGACTCACCAATGCACTTGCTACATTTGCACATATGATGAATAGCATTTTTTTTTATTACCAAGCTTTTGTTCTTGTTTTCTTTGATGATATAGTTGTCTACAGTGAGAATGGCAATGACCATGCAAACCATTTAGCAACACTCTTTAATTTGTTATGCAAAAACAAACTTCATGCCAATCCTAAAAAGAGTTCTTTTTTCAAAAAGAATTAGAGTATTTAGGACATATTGTTTTTAGTCAAGGTGTTCATGTAGATGCAAAGAGAATTAACGTAATTGAAGAATGGCATGTACCTCACTCTCTGAATGATGTACACTCTTTTCTAGGGTTAGCTGTTTTTATAGAAAGTTTGTAAAAGGTTTCTTATTTAGCACTTCCATTCACATTATTATTGAAGAAAAAGTTAAAATTTGCATGGGGATTAGCACAACGACCTGAAGTGCTCCTTCTATCTTCCTTGGAGCTAGCCCAATCTGCATCAGAAAATGGCTTCAACCCTAAATTAGACACATAAGGATACTAAAGTCCCTCATTTATTGTTCCTTTGAGATATTTGAGTATCCTCTTAGCAGCATCCATGTGTGGTTTCCTTGGTGTGTGCATGAATTGACTTAGCACACTCACACTATAGCATATATCTACCCTTGTCAATGTGGCATAGTTGAGACTACCCACAAGGCTTTGATATGATGTGATGTCCTCTATGAGTTCACCTTCATGTGAGCTCAATTTATGGTTGAACTCCATTGGATTACCTGCAATCTTACAATCCTCCATCTTGAATTTTGCTAACATATCCTTGATATACTTCCTTTGAGTGAGAAATAAACCATGATCTTTGTAGACAACTTCCAAACCTAGGAAGTAGGTAAGTGATCCTAATTCACTTACCTTGAATTCTTCTCTCATCTGATCTTTGATCTTCTTCATACCATCTGCATCATTTCTTGTCAATATAATATCATCTACATATACACATAGGTAGATGACCTCAAAATTACTCTTTTTAATAAAGCATGAAGGATCTGCCTTGCTTGGTTGAAAGCCTTTGTCATGCAAGAATGAAACAAGCCTGAAATTCCAAGCTTTTGGGGCTTGCTTGAGACCATACAATGCTTTGTTAAGTTTACACACATAATCAGGATAAACTTGATTCTCAAAACTAGGTGGTTGTGCCATATATAACTCTTCTGTTATCCAACCATTCAAGAATGCATTCTCTACATCTAACTGAAGTATCTTCCAATTCTTGGAAGAGGCAATATTAAGAAAAACCCTAATAGTAGGCATCTTGCCATAGGAGAGAAGGTCTCCTCATAATCAATTCCCTGACTTTGTGAAAAGCCTTTTGCTATAAGCCTTGCCTTATACCTGTTTATGGAACCATCAGAATTCTTCTTGAGCTTATAGACCCATCTTGAGCCTATTATCTTCATAGATGAAGTCTTGGGCACCAAATCCCAAGTGTTGTTTTCCTCAAGTGCTTCAATCTCTTCCTTCATTGCATGCTTCCATTCTGATTTTGCTTTGGCCTCTTCAAAGGATGATGGCTCCTCTTGATTTATGTCCTGTGCTATGTAAATAGAATGTTTAGTTACTAATGAGGTGTCAAACCCATACCTTTTTGGTTTTTTTCTTTCCCTTATAGACCTTCCTAAGCCATGTTGTGAGGATTCTGCCTCATGTCCAAGTTCTTGCAATTTTGCTTTGCCTTTAGACTTCCATGCTTTGATTTTTTCCATCTGAGTTTCTTCATCATATTCTGAAGTATCTTGTTCTTCAATCTTTGGTTGATGTTCTCTGCCAAGCTTTGGAAAATCTTCTTCAAGGTCATATGGCAATTTGACCTTCCTGCATGAATCTTCATACCATGAATTGTTCTCATAAAAAACTACATCTTTGCTTACCAAGAATCCTTTGTTGGTAGGGTTTTATAACCTGTAACCCTTTTGATCGTTGTCATATCCAATGAATACACACCTTTCTGTCTTTGGATCCATCTTGCCTCTAACTTGTGATGGAACATGAGCATAAGCAATACATTCAAAAATTTTACAATGATCTAGGCTAGGTCTTCTTCCATTCCAAGCCTCATATGGAGTCATCCCATCAAGGGATTTTGAAGGTAACCTATTAATCAAGTAAGTGGCTGTAGATACCGCCTCAGCCCATAGATAATTAGACAAATGCTTTCCATTTAACATGGACCTTGCAACTTCAACAATTGTCCTATTCCTCCTTTCTGCCACTCCATTTTGCTCAGGAGTGTATCTTGTAGTTACCTCTCTTTTGATTCCTCTTTCTTGAAGAAAAGAATCAAATTCATGGGAGAAGTATTCTTCCCCTCCATCTGACCTTAGCCTTTTTAGTGATTTAGCTGTTTCATTCTCCATAAGAGCCAAATATCTTTTGAAGCATGAAAAAACTTCATCTTTGTGTTTCATAAAGAATAGGATAGTCCATCTACTACAATCATCAATGAAGGAGACATAATACCTTGATCGAGATATTGAAGCATCCTTGTTAGGTCCCCATACATAAGTATGAACCAACTCCAAGAGATCTCCATGCATATATCCTTTCTTCATGAATGGTAACCTCTGAGACTTTCCAAATTGACATGCACTACACTTATAAATCATGTGTTGTTTTGACAAGTTAGGGAGTCCAAGTACACTTTGGTCCCTGCAAATTTTCTTTAATGATCTTTCACCAATATGTGCCAATCTCTTGTGCCATACCTCTAGTTCTGTGAGTGTTTGATTACCATAGTTGAAGAGAGCTATGTTCCTTGTGTCTTGCAACTCAAAGGTGAATAATCTACCTGTTTTTTCTCCCTTTGCTATTCTTCTGAACCCTTGGCTAGGGTCTTCCACATATGCTCCTCCTCTTGTGAATCTAACTTGCAATCCTTTTTCTACTATCTGCCCAACACTTATCAAATTCTTTGTAATGGTAGGGACATAGAGTACCTTACTGAGTAGATTGATGTTTCCATCAGGTGCTTTGACATTCCCTATTTTCTCCACAAGGTGTCTTGTATCATCTCCTGTTTGTACCTCATGCTTGTTCCTTGGATCTTCTAAATCTGATAGGAGGGCCACATTTCCTGCCACATGATTTGAACAACCTAAATGTATGTAGAAAACATGCTCATGAGATTTACCTTGTGGCATAGCCATGTTCATGATTAATAATGAATCCTCTTTGTAGTCTTTTGTGTAGTTATTGAGGTCTCTCCTTCCTTTGTAGCCTCCTTGATAGTTTGAATGATTGTAGTTGTTGTAATTGCCATGATAATTGTTGAACCTTCCTCTTGAGTAGGCATAACCTCCTCTATTGTATCCTCTACCTCTTTGATTCTTGGAAGTCCTAAAGCAATTTTCAGTTGTATGATTAGTTAATCCACAAATAGAACATGGATTGGAGTCTTGGGATCTATCCCTACCTTATCTACCTCCTCTTCCTCTACCTCTGTCATGTCTTCCTCTACCTGCATAGTTAGCTTGATATGTTCCTACTTCATCATCCACTTTGTTTGACTTTCCTTTGTTTTCTTTGGACTTGCTTTTATCAGTATATAAAGCTGAAGATTGATTACCTTTAGAACTTTCTCCATTCTTGATAAGTTTTGCCTCTTGAGTGAGTAATTGTCCAATGAGTGTATTGAAATCAGGTACATGCATGCCCATGTACAAATCCATAGCTGTGGTGAATGCTTCCCACTTGTCATTTGCTTTCAATCCATTGATGACCTTCCTTAAAATTTGCTCTTCATCTAGTACCTCTCCAATGCTTCCCAACTGATTAGCTATGTCCTTGACCTTTGTGACAAAATCAATCACATTTTGTTCGAGAGCCTTCTTGAGGGTTGTGAAATCCAACCATAGTTGATGCTTCCTTGCTTTGGTACTTGAAGAAAAGAAAGCTTCAAGTGCATCCCACACTTCCTGAGATGTCTTACAACTTCTAATGTGAGGCAACAAAAAATCTGAGATAGAGTTAAGGAGGTATGACCTTGCTAATGCATCTTTGGAAAACCGTGTAATCAATCTCTCTTGCTCTTCTTCTGTTGGTTGACTCTTGTTTCTGAATATAGGCATAACTTCATCTCCAGCCACATAACCATATAAACTTCTACCTTGGAGATAAGCTTCCATCCTTAATGACCAAGCTGAGTAATTACCTCTATCCAATTTGTCAATTTATGAAGGAACTCCATCTGCCATCTTTGCTGTGATACCACTATGAAGAGATGGATACATATGTGCTTGAAGATGAAGTGGTGCTGCAAAATCCTTGCACTACATCAGCCAAATGAACTCCAAGAGTATGTGGTGGACCCTTTTAACTTGCGAATGGATGTGTTAGACACCCTATGTACCTTGGAATATAAATCTCAAAAATATAGATCAAAACAGATGAGTTGGAAGTAATTCAGAGGTGAAAAACTTGTTATTTTGATTCATACATCTGCCTAGTGTTTTGAATAATTCTCTGAGCACAGTAGCAATTAGCTTAATTCCTTTTGGGTAACTCTAATTAACTTAGAGAACTAACTTTCAAGAGTAATCTCATCAGAAATAGTGAATCACACAATGAGAATGAAATTTAACAACTTATGATAGCATCCTGATTTTCATGGGCTTTAATAGTACTTAGACGAGTGAGTAGAAAAATGATCATAACTCAAGATTCAAATAATTAATGATTATGAAATTTGGTATGCTAATACTAGACAATATGCTGAATCTAAAAAGCTTTGAATAATGCAATTTGATAAAGTACATGCGGAGAACCAGCTCTAACAAGTTGACTGATAAAATAAAAAATTTGACAGAGGAGTGAATATGAATAGATAAAGTTGACTTCAACTGAACATAACTCAAGATTGAGAACTCCAATATCAATGAAATTTTGTGAGCATATAGTAGATTCTAAAAGAAAACTCTAGCAAGTTAAATCATTGAAAAAGATACACCATACTGAGAGTAGTGATCTCTGCAAGCTGATTAAAAAACTTGAGAAGCATAACAATAAAGAGTAGACTCACACAACCATGAAGATATGAACTTGTACGATCACAAATATAAATGTATATTGATTGTAGAATACAATGAACTTACAGATACATGTGTGTGCCTTGTATCCACACTTGATATAGCATATAGCTCAGCTTATGGACGCCTCTCAAGTGTGACTAAACTGCCATGTATATATAGAGAGTTTTGGAGCCAAGATTTGAGTTTGAATCTTGCTCACCTAAAAGTAGTTTCCTAATTTTTAGAGATTGATTGATTCTTCAACCTCCAAATCAAGAATTTGAGGCTTCTCTCTCTATTCTTATCAAGTGAACTCAACCACTTTTGATTCCTTTTACTTTTACATCAAGTAAATGATCAAACAATTACAAGGGTGAGTTCACAAGTGAACTCTTAGATTTCCATACATTGTCTTTTCTTACTACTTCTTCTAGAGACTCAAGCCAATACTTAGGCTTGTAATAGATTTGTTCCAATAACTCCCCCTCAAGACAAGTATGCTTGAGGTCTTCAATCTTCAAGACCAACCTGCAATCCAATCATAGTCTTGAATTTGCAAAGTTTTGTACCATCCAATGCTTTGGTCAAGATATTTGCACATTGTTGATGAGTGGACACATATGATATTTGAATATCTTTGCTTAGAACCTTCTCTCTTACATAGTGATAATGAACTTCAATGTGTTTAGTCCTTGCATGAAAAATACGGTTAACAGCTTAATGAATAGAACTCATGTTGTCACAAAAAATAGTTGGAGTTCCAAACTCTAATCCAAGATCTTTGAATAATGTCTTCATCCACATAGCTTCTTGTGTAGCTATGGCAAGCCTCTGTATTCAGCTTCACTAGAAGAGAGAGCAACTGTGGGTTGCTTCTTGGATGACCATGAAATAAGCTTTGAACTTGCAATCTAACTTGCAATCCTTTTTCTACTATCTGCCCAACACTTATCAAATTCTTTGTAATGGTAGGGACATAGAGTACCTTATTGAGTAGATTGATGTTTCCATCAGGTGCTTTGACATTCCCTATTTTATCCACAAGGTGTCTTGTATCATCTCTTGTTTGTACCTCATGCTTGTTCCTTGGATCTTCTAAATCTGATAGGAGGGCCACATTTCCTGCCACATGATTTGAACAACCTGAATCTATGTAGAAAACATGCTCATTAGATTTACCTTGTGGCATAGTCATGTTCATGATTAATAATAAATCCTCTTTGTAGTCTTCTATGTATTAATTGAAGTATCTCCTTCCTTTGTAGCCTCCTTGATAGTTTGAATGATTGTAGTTGTTGTAATTGCCATGATAATTGTTGAGCCTTCCTCTTGAGTAGCCATAACCTCCTCTATTGTATCCTGTGCCTCTTTGATTCCTAGAATTCCTAAAGCAATTTTTAGTTGTATGATTAGTTAATCCACAAATAGAACATGGGTTGGAGTCTTGGGATCTCCCCCTGCCTTGTCTACCTCCTCTTCCTCTACCTCTGTCATGTCTTCCTCTACCTGCATAGTTAGCTTGATATTTTCCTGCTTCATCATCTATTTTGTTTGACTTTCCTTTGTTTTCTTTGGACTTGCTTTTATCAATATATAAAGCTGAAAATTGATTACCTTTAGAGCTTTCTCCATTCTTGATAAGTTCTGCCTCTTGAGTGAGTAATTGTCCAATGAGTGTATTGAAATTAGGTACATGCATGCCCATGTACAAATCCATAGCTGTGGTGAATGCTTCCCACTTGTCATCTGCTTTCAATCCATTGATGACCTACCTTACAATTTGATCTTCATCTATTACCTCTCCAATGCTTCCCAACTGATTAGCTATGTCCTTGACCTTTGTGACAAAATCAATCACATTTTGTTCGAGAGCCTTCTTGAGGGTTGTGAAATCCAACCATAGTTGATGCTTCCTTGCTTTGGTACTTGAAGAAAGGAAATCTTCAAGTGCATCCCACACTTCCTGAGATGTCTTAAAACTTCTAATGTGAGGCAACAAAAAATCTGAGATAGAGTTAAGGAGGTATGACCTTGCTAATGCATCTTTGGAACACCATGTGTTCAATCTCTCTTGCTCTTCTTGTGTTGGTTGAATCTTGTTTCTGAATACAGGCATAACTTCATCTCCAACCACATAACTATATAAACTTCTACCTTGGAGATAAGCTTCCATCCTTAATGACCAAGCTGAGTAATTACCTCTATCCAATTTGTCAATTGATGAAGGAAATCCATATGCCATCTTTGCTCTGATACCACTGTGAAGAGATGGATAGATATGTGCTTGAAGATGAAGTGGTGCTGCAAAATCCTTGCACTGCACCAGCCAAATGAACTCCAAGAGTATGTGGTGGACCCTTTTAACTTGCCAATGGATGTGTTAGACACCCTATGTACCTTGGAATATCAATCTCAAAAAGATAGATCAAAACAAACGAGCTGCAATTAATTTAGAGGTGAAAAACTTGTTATTTTGATCATACACCTTTCCAGTGTTTTGAATAATTCTTTGAGCACAGCAGCAATTAGCTTAATTCCTTTTGGGTAACTCTAGTTAACTTAGAGAGATAACTTTCAAGAGTAATCTCATCAGAAATAGTGAATCACACAATGAGAATGAAATTTAACAAGTTATGACATCATCTCGATTTTCACGGGCTGCAATAGTACTTAGACTAGTGAGTAGAAAAATGATCATAACTCAAGATTCAAATAATTAATGATTATGAAATTATGTATGCTAATACTAAATAGTATGTTGAATCTAAAACCTTTGAATAGTGCAATATGATAAAGTACACGTGGAGAAACCATCTCTCACAAGTTGACTGGTAAAATCGAAAATTTGACAGAGGAGTGAATATGAACAAATAGAGTTGACTTCAACTGAACATAACTCAAGATTGAGAACTCCAATATCAATGAAATTTTGTGAGAATATAGTAGATTTGAAAAGAAAACTCTAGCAGGTTAAATCATTGAGAAAGATGCACCACACTGAGAGTAGTGTTCTCTGCAAGCTGACTAAAAAACTTGAGAAGCATAAGAGGAAAGAGTAGGCTCACACAACCATGAAGATATGAACTTGTATGATCATAAATATGAATGTATATTGATTGTAGAATACAATGTAAGTAATGTGTGTGCCTTGTATCCACACTTGATATAGCATATAGCTCAGCTTATGGATGCCTCTCAAGTGCGACTAAACTGCCATGTATATATAGAGAGTTTTGGAGCCAAGATTTGAATTTGAATCTTGCTCACCTAAAAGTAGTTTCCTAATTTTTAGAGATTAATTGATTCTTCAACCTCCAAATCAAGAATTCGTGGCTTCTCTCTCTATTTTTATCAAGTGAACTCAATCACTTTTGATCCCTTTTACTTTTACATCAAGTAAATGATCAAACAATTACAAGGGTGAGTTCACAAGTGAACTGTTAGATTTCCTTACATTGTCTTTTCTTACTACTTCTTCTAGAGGCTCAAGCCAATACTTAGGCTTGTAATATATTTGTTCCAACAATTCACAATCAAATCAAATTCCAGCTTTCCATTTCCATGCATTTGTTTTTACATGGAATATGCTCATGATTTTTCAGTGATGGGATATGTGACTCACGATCCATGTCTATTTTATTCTTATCAACTAAGGTCAGTTGCTTGTCAACGGGGCGACATGTTATACTTTATGGAATAATGGAATGTTAAATGTATTTTAATGTCTTGAGGTTTTTAATGTGATTTGTTGGGTGTGTGTAGAAGTACAAGAGACACACGAGAAGCACAAACACAGCAAGACACACGGAGAAGACGATGGTTAGAATAGCTCTCTCTATTGATGATGAACTTAACTGAAGTAAGAGTTGAATAGTATCCCTAAGTACAAAGTACCACCACATATAAGAGTATCAAGTATGTGGTAACATGGGGAAAAAACCTCTAGCCAGCACTAGAGTAAAAAGTGCCCACGTATAGGGAAAAGGTTCACATCAAAGCTACTCGTGGAACACATAAGTGTAACAAACCCCCTTGGAGCGAATGATGTGAACACATGCAGGGAGTGACAGATCAACCCCTAGAAGGTAGTAAGCCTAAAGCTTTGCAAAAAACTTCAAACTTTTCCTGTGGAAGAGCTTTGGTGAATATGTCTGCCATATTATCTTGTGTAGGCACATATACCAAATCAATATCTCCTGCATGAAGGTTGTCTCTCACATAGTGATACTGCACCTCAATATGTTTGGTCCGTGCATGAAACACTGGGTTTTGTGCAACAGCCAAAGCACTCTGACTATTAGTGAGAATATGCGTAGCAACATCACTCTCCATGCAAAGATCCATCAATAGGCATCTCAGCCATATACACTCCACTGTAACTGGGAAAACTGCCCTGTACTCAGCTTCACAATGTGATGTCGCCATCGTAGGTTGCTTCTTACTCAACCAAGATATGCATGAGTCTCCAAGGAAAAAGCAATTACCACTAGTGGACACACGAGTATCATAACAACCAGCCCAATCACTATCTGTAAAAGCATGCAAGCATGGCTGAATATCTCTACCATAAAAGAGACCTAAGCTCAAAGTGCCTCGAAGATATCTAAACACATGTTTGACAGCTTGCCAATGCTTAGTGCCAGCGCTATGCATGAATTGACTCAACTGGGAAAGTGCATACTGTATATCCGGCTTGTGTTGCTTGCATATATAAGACATCCCACAACTTGCTGATAAAGAGAAGTGTCAAATGCATCATTGAAATCCTCAACTGAGAACCTGAATCCTATCTCAACTGGTTTGGAAGCTGGCTTGCAATCCTCAAAGTCAAAATGTTGAAGTAGTTTTTCAACATACTTTGCTTGATGCATAACAATTCCCCCCTCAACAGATACAAACTGGATGCCAAGATAGTAGCTCAAAAGATCAAGATAAGTGAGATCAAAAGTATGCTGCAAATCAGCCATACGAATGTCAAGTTTTGTATCACATGACCCAACCAAGAGTATGTCATCAACATAAAGAACAAGCACTATAAGATCAGCCTCATTTTTGCATACATAGAGTGTGCTTTCAATCGGACTACATGTGAAACCAAGAGCAATCAAGTGCTTATGGATTTTGTCATACCATGCACGTGGAGTTTGCTTGAGACCATACAAGGCTTTATGCAAGCGACAAACCATATGCTCTTTCCCTTTCATAGCAAATCTAGGTGGTTGCTTCACATAAACCTCTTCTTGCTAATCACCATTCAAGAAGGCTGTTTTTATGTCCAACTGATGCACTTTCCAACCTCGATGGGCAGCCAATGCAACCACGGTACGAATGGTAGTCATGCATGAAGTAGGTGCAAAAGTTTCCTCATAGTCAATGCCATATTGTTGCGCATATCCTTTGGCAACCAATCTAGCTTTGTAGTGATCAACGCTACCATCAGATTTTCTCTTAATCTTGTAAACCCACTTTGTACCAATGACATTCTTTTCTTTTGGCAATTCACATAACTCCCAAGTACCATTCCTTTGTATGGAATCCATTTCTGATTGCATAGCACTCATCCATTGTGGATCGTCACGTGCATCTTCAAAAGAAAGTGGCTCTTCATTACATGCTGTAGCAATAAGAGAATAATCCACAAAATTACTTGATGCATGGTGAGAGCTTGCTCTTGTTCTACCAAGTAAAGGTGCACTCAATTTGATGTCCTACAAAGTTTGTTTCAGCCACTTTGGCATAGATTGTGCACTCTTGATAGACATGCGTTCATTATGTAATACATCTTCAACATGTACATCATGCATGGGCTGAATTTCATGCTTATTTTCAGCTATATTTTGAGGCAAATGTTCAGACATATGTGGCTAAAAATTTCCAGCAGTTTTGACAATTTTTGGCTGAAATTTTTCAGCCATGTTTGGCTGGAAATTCTCTGCATTTTCAGCCCCATTTAGCTGGAACTTTTCAGCCCTTTGAGCCTCAGTTGGCTGGTCTACATGTCCATAGTCAAGTGCACCATTTTGGAACAAAGATATGAGTGTATCGAACACATCTTGTGAGCTAACTGTTGGTTGTTTTTTGCATTCAAGTAGAGGGAAAACTGAATTTTCAGAAAATACCACATCTCGACTCACAATAATTGTGTTTGTCAATGGATGATATAAATGATATCCCTTACTTTCAGCACTATAACCAACAAATATACATTTCTTTGCCTTGTCATCAAGTTTGTCACGTTGTTGTGATGGCACAAGAGCATATGACAAACAACCAAACACACACATATGACTAACCATAGGCTTATGACCATTCCAAGCCTCATAAGGACTGATGACTCTCAATGCTTTTGTAGGGCAGTGATTCAACACATAATTTGCACACATGACCGCTTCCATCCAAAACTTATCAGGAAGATGCTTTCCTTTAACCATACATCGTGCCATTTCAAGTATAGTTCTATTTTTATGCTCGGCAACACCATTTTGTTGAGGTGTATATGGCACCGTACATTGGTGTGAAATACCTCTTTCACGAAGAAAAGCATTAAACTCATGTGACATGTATTCACCACCACGATCCGTGCGTAGAGTCAAAAGCTTTTGTGAAGAAAAATTTTTAGCCATAGCTAAAAATGCTTTGAAGCAAGAAAATACCTCATTCTTTGCTTTCGTAAGATACACCCATGTATGGCGAGTAGCATAATCAATGAAGGTAACAAAATATACATGCTTCCCAAAAGATGGAGTCTTGACGGGACTGCATATATCACTATGAACAAGCTGCAATTTTCTTATAGTGTGTGTATGACCATCTTTTGGAAAATAAGCACGATGCATTTTTCCAAGAATGCAACCTTTGCATGCATGATTTTCAATGGAATGAAGTGTAGGAAAGCCATATACCATGTCCTTCTTTTGCAAGTAAAGCAAACTATTGAAGTTCAAGTGACCAAACCGAGCATGCCAAAGCTCCATTTCAGCCATGGAAGAAGTATGAGCAACCAAGGCATTCGAGGTAGCCCTCTTGTATGTATCTATGTGATAAAAACCATTACATAATGTACTGGACATCACGATAACATCGCCATTGCTGAAATCATGAACCATACACTGATCATCAACAAAGTGTACATGCAGTCCATCTTTGGCAATCAACGGAAGTGAAATTAAGTTCTTCTTTATACCGGGCACATACAATGCATTTTTCAAGAGAATCACACCTCCATTTGCACCCGTAAGCTCAATTTCTCCTACTCCAATGACAGGATAAGAGGCATTGTTTGCACACACCACATGTCCTCCTTTGGGTGCATCTTTCAAAGAGGCAAAAAATCTTTTGCATGATGTTATGTGCTTTGAAGCACCACTATCAAAGAACCAATCCGAATCAGCCTCACTCACAACCATACATTTAGAATGAAAAGATGCATCATAACGACATGTAACAACACATGCCCAAAAATATTGAGCCATGTTAGCTTCATCATTCTTTACATTTGCTGAATTTTGAGCAATAAACATGCCCGATTCCTTCTTCTTTTCAATGCGTTTAGCAAGCTTTCTACACCCATCAATAGTATGACGAGCCTTCGGGCAATATTTGCATATTTTCTTCTTTTGCAAATCACCATCATTAGAGGAATGAGTGGAAGAGGAAGCTTGAGGCTTTGGTTTTGATGAACCCAAAGCTGAACCATCTTGCTTTTCCCCTTTTGTGAGATAGCAAGTGCTTGCGTTCCCGCAATCAAACCACTCCTATTCACTCTAGATTGCTCTTCTTGCAAAAGAAGAGACACAACCTCATCAAATGCATACATATTAGGATTTCCTTTTGCAACCAAACGGAGTGTAGTAGCAAAGCTTTGAAAAGATTCCGCACACACACACACACACACACACACACACACACACACACACACACATATATATATATATATATATATATATATATATATATATATATATATATATATATATATATATATATATATATATATATATATATATATATATATATATATATACATACACACATGCATACACACATACACACATATGTATGTTTTAGGGTTAGGATTTTAGGATTAGGGTTTTGGCTTTTACATATATACACACATATACACATATAAACACATAATACATATACACATACACATATATATACACATGCATACACACACACACACACACACACACACATATATATATATATATATATATATATATATATATATATATATATATATATATATATAGAGAGAGAGAGAGAGAGAGAGAGAGAGAGAGAGAGAGAGAGAGAGAGAGAGAGAGATGCATACACACATACACACATGTGAGATATACATACACACATATGTATGTTTTTGGGTAAGGGTTTTAGGATTAGGGTTTTTGGCTTTTACATATATACACACATGCATACACACATATACACATATAAACACATAATACATATACACATACACATATATATACACATGCATACACACATACACACATACACACATATACATGTTTTAGGTCTAGGTCTTCAAGATTAGGGTTTTAGGGTTTTCACATAGGTACACATATGCATACACACACATACACACACATATATATATATATTCACATACACATATATATACACAAGAATACACACATACACATGTTTTAGGTCTAGGTCTTTAGAATTAGGGTTTTAGGGTTTTTACACATGCATACAAATATTTACACATATACAAATATACACACATAATACATTTACACATACACATGTATATACATAGGCATACACACATATACATGTGTTCTAGTTGTTGTTTATAAATATCATGTCAATGCGTCTCATTTCTTTGTGCATGGTTCATGATTCATTTCGCTCATATCTTTTGTATATGACAATATGTTTTGCTTTATAAAATCATGTTTTTGTTGCCTGTCACACGTCACATGTACTTGGGTTTTTCTTGGGCAGAATGTATTGTCTTTGGTACAAACAACATGGGAATGTTGTTGTAGCAAGAGACAACGCACTCTGCCCAAAAAAAATTTTGCAAATACGGTCGTCGGTATAGGCGACAGTATAAGCATCGGTATCCCCAGGCACATACCGATGCTTATATCAAATATTTTGCTCAGGGGCATACCATGGCTTATACCGACGCTTATACCGTCGCTTATACCGATGCTTATACCGACGCATATACCGACGCTTATATTGATGCTCATACCGATGCTTATATCGGTGCTTTGTTTCCAATGCCTACACCGACCCTTACACCGATGTCGGGGCAAAATTGTGCCCGTTCATTTTCCTCGGTAGAAGCTTCGGTATACGCCTGATATGTTGTAGTCCCTTATGGTTCAACTTCAGCTTTAGGTGATCTGTGTGTGTGTGTATGTCTCTCTCTCTCTTTGTGTCTTTATCTCTTAGTAAGGGAAAATATTAAGACCGCCCTCCTCATTCAAAAGTATATAAATATGGGCAAAATTCTTCAAGTATAATATATTATAATTATAAATATTTTGAATAATTTGATGAGAATTTCCAATTGAGATATAAAATATTTGGAGAATTTTGATGAGAACTTCCATTCAAAATATAAAAATTTAAGATGTTTTTAAATAACATGTTTTTAAACTATAAAAATTCATTAATCATCACATTTTTTTGCATGAATATACACATGAAGAAGGCCTAAAATTGATGCGTTTGATGACCTTATATATTGTTGGGTGTGTGTAGAAGTGCGAGAGACACACAAGAAGCACACCCAAGGAGCACAAATGCAGCAAGACACACAGAGAAGACGATGGCTGGAATAGCTCTCTCTATTGATGATGAACTGAACTGAAGTAAGAGCTGAATAATATCCCTAAGTACAAAGTACCACCACATATGAGAGTATCAAGTATGTGGTAACATGGGGAAAAAACCTCTAGCCAGCACTAGAGTAAAAAGTGCCCATGTATAGGGAAAAGGTTCACATCAAAGCTACTCGAGGAACACGTGTAACAAACCCCCTTGGAGCGAATGATGTTAACACATACATGGAGTGACAGATCAGCCCCCACAAGGTAATAAGCCTAAAGCTTTGTGAAAAGATTCAAACTTTTCCCCTGGAAGATCTTTGGTGAATATGTCTGCCACATTATCTTGTGTAGGCACATATACCAAATCAATATCTCCTGCATGAAGCCGCTCTCTCACATAGTGATAATGCACCTCAATATGTTTGGTCCATGCATGAAACACTAGGTTTCGTGCAACAACCACAACACTCTGACTATCAGTGAGAATATGCATAGCAGCATCAATCCCCATGCAAAGGTCCATCAATAGGCGTCTCAGTCATATACACTCCATTGTAGCTGTGAAAACTGCCCTGTACTCAGCTTTACAACTCGATGTCACCACTGTAGGTTGCTTCTTACTCAACCAAGATATGCATGAGTCTCCAAGGAAAAAACAATTTCCACTAGTGGACACGCGAGTATCATAACAACCAGCCCAATTGCTATCTGTAAAAGCATACAAGCATGGCTGAATATATCTACCATAAAAGAGGCCTAAGCTCAAAGTGCCTTGAAGATATCTAAACACATGTTTCACCGCTTGCCAATGCTTAGTGCCAGGGCTATGCATGAATCGACTCAACTGGGAAACTGCATACTGTATATCCGGCCTTGTGTTGCAAGCATATATAAGACATCCCACAACTTGCTAATAAAGAGAAGTGTCAAATGCATCACTAGAATCCTCAATTGAGAACCTGAATCCTGTCTCAACTGGTGTGGAAACTGGTTTGCAATCTTCAAAGTGAAAACGCTGAAGTAGTTTTTCAACATACTTTGCTTGATGCATAACAATTCCCCCCTCAATGGATACAAACTGGATGCCAAGATAGTAGCTCAAAAGACCAAGATAAGTGACATCAAAAGTATGCTGCAAATCAGCCTTAAGAATGTCAAGTTTTGCATCACATGACCCAGTTAAGAGTACGTCATCGACATAAAGAATAAGCACTATAAGATCAGCCTCACTTTTGCATACATAGAGTGTGCTTTCAATCGGACTACATGTGAAACCAAGAGCAATCAAGTGCTTATGTATTTTGTCATACCATGCACGTGGAGCTTGCTTGAGACCATACAAGGCTTTATGCAAGCGACAAACCATATGCTCTTTCCCTTTCATAGCAAATCCAGGAGGTTGCTTCACATAAACCTCTTCTTGCAAATCACCATTCAAGAAGGCTATTTTTATGTCCAATTGATGCACTTTCCAACCTCGATGGGCAGCCAATGCAACCACGGTATGAATGGTAGTCATGCGTGAAGTAGGTGCAAAAGTTTCCTCATAGTCAATGCCATATTGTTGTGCATATCCTTTGGCAACCAATCTAGCTTTGTAGCGATCAATGCTATCATCAGATTTTCTCTTAATCTTGTAAACCCACTTTATACCAAGGGATTCTTTCCTTTTGGCAATTCACATAACTCCCAAGTACCATTCCTATGTATGGAATCCATTTCTGATTGCATAGCACGCATCCATTGTGGATCGTCACATGCATCTTCAAAAGAAAGTGGCTCTTCATTACATGCTGTAGCAATAAGAGAATAATCCACAGAATTACTTGATGCATGGTGGGAGCTTGATCTTGTTCTACCGAGTAAAGGTGCACTCAATTTGTTGTCCTGCAAAGTTTGTTTCAGCCACTTTGGCATAGATTGTGCACTCTTGATAGACATGCGTTCATTATGTAAAACATCTTCAATATGTACATCATGTGTGGGCTGAATTTCATGCTCATCTTCAGCCATATTTTGATGCAAATGTTCAACCATATGTGGCTGGAAATTTCCAATAGTTTTGACATTTTTTGGCTGAAATTTTTCAGCCATGTTTGGCTGGAAATTCTCTGCATTTTCAGCCCTATTTGTCTGGAATTTTTCAGCCCTTTGAGCCTCAGCTGACTCGTCTACATGGCCATAGTCAAGCACACCATTTTGGAACAAAGGCATGAGTGTATCGAACACATCTTGTGAGCTAACTGTTGGCAGTTTTTTGCATTCAAGTAGAGTAAAAACTGAATTTTCAACAAATACCACATCTCGACTCACAATAATTGTGTTCGTCAATGGATGATACAATCGATATCCCTTACTTTCAGCACTATAACCAACAAATATACATTTCTTTGCCTTGTCATCAAGTTTGTGACGTTGTTGTGATGGCACAAGACCATATGCCAAACAACCAAACACACACATATGACTAACCATAGGCTTATGACCATTCCAAGCCTCATAAGGAGTGATGACTCTCAATGATTTTGTAGGCCAGCGATTCAACACCTAATTTGCACACATGACCGCTTCCATCCAAAACCTATCAGGAAGATGCTTTCCTTTAACCGTACATCGTGCCATTTCAAGTAGAGTTCTATTTTTACGCTCGGCAACCATTTTGTTGAGGTATATATGGCACTGTACATTGGTGTGAAATACCTCTTTCATGAAGAAAAGCATTAAACTCATGTGACATGTATTCACCACCAC
Organism: Ceratopteris richardii; assembly: GCA_020310875.1. Classification (NCBI taxonomy): domain Eukaryota; kingdom Viridiplantae; phylum Streptophyta; class Polypodiopsida; order Polypodiales; family Pteridaceae; genus Ceratopteris; species Ceratopteris richardii. The sequence goes on along the minus strand of CM035407.1, from coordinate 86,273,678 downwards.
GATCTGTGCGTAGAGTCAAAAGCTTTTGTGAAGAAAAATTTTCAGCCATAGCTAAAAATGCTTTGAAGCAAGAAAATACCTCATTGTTTGCTTTCATAGGATACACCCATGTATGGCGAGTAGCATCATCAATGAAGGTAACAAAATATACATGCTTCCCAAAAGATGGAGTCTTGACGGGACCACATACATCACTATGAACAAGTTGCAATTTTCTTGTAGTGTGTGTATGACTATCTTTTGGAAAAGAAGCACGATGCATTTTTCGAAGAATGCAACCTTCACATGCATGCTTTTCAATGGACTCAAGTGTAGGCAAACCAATAACCATGTCCTGCTTTTGCAAGTAAAGCAAACTATTGAAGTTCAAGTGACCAAAACGAGCATGCCAAAGCTCCATTTCAGCCATGGAAGAAGTATGAGCAACCAAGGCATTCGAGGCAGCCCTCTTATATGTATCCATGTGATACAAACCATTACATAATGTACCGAACATCACAATAACATCGCCATTGCTGAAATCATGAACCATACAGTTATCATCAACAAAGTGTACATGAAGTCCATCTTTGGTAATCAACGGAACTGAAATTAAGTTCTTCTTGATACCGGGCACATACAATGCATTTTTCAAGAGAATCACACCTCCATTTGCAACCGTAAGCTCAATTTCTCCTACTCCAATGATAGGATAAGAGGCATTGTTTGCACACACCACATGTTCTCCTTTGGGTGCATCTTTTAAAGAGGCAAAAAATCTTTTGCTTGATGTTATGTGCTTTGAAGCACCACTATCAAAGAACCAATTCGAATCAGCCTCAGTCACAACCATACATTTAGAATGCAAAGAAGCATCATAATGACATGTAACAACACATGCCCAAAAATCTTGAGCCATGTTAGCTTCATCATTCTTTACATTTGCTGAATTTTCAGTAGTAGACATGCCGGATTCCTTCTTCTTTTCATTGCGTTTAGCAAGCTTTCTACACTCAACAATAGTATGACCAGCCTTCCGGTAATATTTGCATCTCTTCTTTTTTTGAAAATCGCTATCATTAGAGGGATGAGTGGAAGAGGAAGCTTGAGGCTTTGGTTTTGATGAACCCAAAGCTGAACCATACTTGCTTTTCCCTTTTTGTGAGATAGCAAGTGCTTGCGTTCCCTCAATCAAACCACTCCTATTCACTCTAGATTGCTCTTCTTGCAAAAGAAGAGACACAACCTCATCAAATGCATACATATTAGGATTTCCTTTTGCAACCAAACGGAGTGTAGTAGCAAAGCTTTGAAAAGATTCTGGTAATCCTTTCAACAATGTAGAAATGAGTGATGCATCTGGAATGATCTCATCTATGTTTGCCAATTGCTCTTTCAAGTCCTTGATGCGTGTCACATACACATCCACCGACTCATTTTCAACCATACATACATCCTCAAGTTGGTTCCTCAAGTATGCAACACGTGCTTCATTACGCACGGCATACAAAGAAGAAAGAGTGTTCCATGCCTGTCGTGATGTAGAACATGACCGAATGTGTGGAACTATATGATGCTTCATAGAAAGCGCAATCAAAGCATGAGCTTGAGCATCTTTTCCATCCCATCTAAGCTGCTCCTGTGTAGGTGGAGAAGGTGAAACCACTGTACTCGAAGAAGAAGCTCCATCTGTGACAGTAGACTCTGAAGTAAAAGAACCTGCAGGTCTTTGATCTACTTCTACCACTATGTTCCAAAGTTTTTTTGCAACAAGAACATGTTTCATCATGTAAGACCACATCGGATAGTTGGTCCCATCAAGCTTATCTTCATCTTGGAGCATGCCAAACAAGTCATTGCTGCCTTCCATTTTACTAAGGAACAAGAATCTGATAAAATCTTCACTTCGATGAAAGCTGAAATGAATGCTGAAATTTAAGCTCACAAACCGTCACTCTGATGGTGATTCCGACTGCACGAATGGCTTCTAAATGGGGGTAAAACTCCAGCGCACCTGGTGGAAATGTTTCTTGGTTGCTGAAATTCATAGTTCTATGCTCCGAAGCCGATTTGCACTATTAGAAGTGCGCGCGCACCGAGATGCGAAAAACCGAGACTTGAGAAGAAGTTGAACCTGCTCTGATACCACTGTTGGGTGTGTATAGAAGTGCGAGAGACACACAAGAAGCACACAAAAGGAGCACAAACGTAGCAAGACACGCGGAGAAGACGATGGCTGGAATAGCTCTCTCTATTGACGATGAACTGAACTGAAGTAAGAGCTGAATAATATCCCTAAGTACAAAGTACCACCACATATGAGAGTATCTGGTATGTGGTAACATGGGGAAAAAACCTCTAGCCAGCACTAGAGTAAAAAGTGCCCATGTATAGGGAAAAGGTTCACATCAAAGCTACTTGAGGAACACATAAGTGTAACATATATGCCAATAATAAAAAATCTATGCCTTTCATGAGATAGCAAGAAATTGTTTTATAATCGATAATCTTCTACATATACACTACAACATATGAGCCTTATACCGTCCCTTATATCGGTGCAAATACATGGGGTCAATTTGGCAGCGGTGCTAGTATAAGTGCAAGTATAAACATTGATACAATGATGTCGATATGAGCATCGGTATGGATGCTGGTATACGCGTTGCCATGTCCATAGTTCCGAGGGTATAAGCATCCGTATGAATGCTGGTACATTTTCATCGGTATAAGCACCCGTACTTACCTGCAAACTAACGGTATGAGCATCAATACAAGCATCGGTATCAAAATCATCAGTATAAGTGTCAGTATGACCTAGGAAAAATTATCGATATAAGCATTGATATGGCCCTGGGCATACTCATGCTCATAACGGCACTTATACCGACAACCATATCTAGAAATCTTTTTTTTGGGCAAAGTGTGTTGTCTCTTGCTACAACAACATGAAAATGTTGTTGTGTAGCAAATAACAGTACACTCTGCCCAAAAAAAACCGAGTACATGTGACATGTACTCTAGTGGTTGCCGATTTAGCGTTTAGCTGACCGGCAACCAAAACAAGATTTGATAAAGCAAAACACATTTTCGAACATAAAAGAGGTATAAAGTGTTGGGGCTTCACTCACTAATTAGGCATGAAGACATGAAGACATCAATGGAAAGAATAAGGATAAAGAGTATGGAAGTTACATATTCATAAAACCATGCCTATGTGAAGAGATAAATTCACACATGTAATATAGTGTCAAATTAGAGATCAAATTTAGTTCAGAACATCTAGAATTACATGTTTTGAGTTTAGCAGCATATAGAACAAATGTGTATAATTTAATTTGAGATAAATAAAAGTAGTTGAACTCGGTTTGTAAGTCTTAAGTGAGTAAAGAGGCAGTCGGGTATTTTTTGAGAGAGATGATGATGAGAGATCACTCAGTATAGAAGATTTTTCTATGGCTATGAGCAGAATAAGGGCATGCCATTTTGTATACATCTTCTCTAACAGTAAACACATGTTTGTGTAGAAGAATTTGAGTTAATTCCTTGTATGTGAAGAAATCCAAGTGATTTCATAACTGTATGAATGTTAGTTGAAGTTATGGGTTTTCAGGTGCACATTTTTTTGATCTTCTTAGAGTTAGATGTTGGAGTTAGACGTCTGCGGAAGCACGCGAACAACACAAGGAAGAAGAAGAAGCTTGGAGCACAACACACAAGACTGAATGTATTACTAGAGAATGTACAAAGATAAGTAGCCCATTAGGGCAATAGGCGTATATACAAGCCGGGGGAAAAAAACCTCCTAAAGAGGGAAAAAAGTGCCCCGGCGGTCCTAGAGTGTTCACACACATCACTACCTAAATATATCAACAAATCCCCCCTGGGAGTGATGCGGTGAACAAGGAGCTGGCACTCATGTATAAGGAAGTGCCGAGCTATGTGGAAATCACTCCACAAAAGGAAGTAAGCCCAAAGCTTTGCGGAAAGCTTCAAACTTCTCCCTAGGCAGAGCTTTCGTGAAAAGGTCTGCAATGTTCTCCTGCGTGGGCACATATGCCAAGCTGATCTCCCCAGCAGAGAACCTCTCCCTGACATAGTGATAATGCACCTCAATGTGCTTAGTGCGAGCATGGAACACAGGGTTCCTTGCAACTACCAATGCGCTCTGACTGTCAGTGAAGATGGTGGTGGCAGAAGACTGGCCAACACCCAAATCAGCCATAAGGCGTCTGAGCCACACACACTCAACAGTCGCTGTGAAAGCTGCCCTATACTCAGCCTCACAACTGGAAGTGGCCACAGTAGGCTGCTTCTTGCTCAACCAAGATATACATGAGCTACCAAGCATGAAGCAAAAACCACTGGTGGACACACGAGTGTCATAGCAACTAGCCCAATCTGAGTCAGAAAAAGCATGCAAATCTGGCGGTAGTGATCCCCCCTTGGGATAAAACAACCCAAGTAGCCGAGTACCACTCAAGTAGCGAAAGATGCGCTTAACCGCTTTCCAATGCGTGACTCCTGGGCAATGCATAAACCTACTCATCTGTGAGACAGCAAACTGAATATCTGGCCGAGTAATGCATAAGTAAATCAAGCATCCAACAGCCTGCTGATAGAGAACAGCATCAAATGCATCTCCAACATCATGAAGACTCAATCGTAAACCTATCTCCATAGGAGTGGCAATAGGCTTACAGTCTTCAAGGCCAAAACGCTGCAATAATGTGTCAATATATTTCGTTTGACACAAAGCCATTCCACCATCAACTTGCATAAACTGAATGCCCAAATAGTGATGCAAATGCCCCAAATCAGACATCTCAAATGAGGCATGCAAATCAGCCTTGAAATCAGCAATATGCTTCTCAAGAGGACCAGTGAGCAGCATGTCGTCTACATAGACAACAATGATCAAAAGCACATCATTAGCACGCTTAACATATAAGGTGCTTTCAGTTGGACTGTTCTCAAAACCATGTGCAATCAGATAGGCATGTATTTTCTCATACCAAGCACGTGGTGCTTGCTTTAAACCATATAACGCCTTCTTTAACCTGCACACCTGGTTTTCATGCCCTTTCTGCACAAAGCCACGGGGCTGAAAAACATACACTTCTTCATGCAAGTCACCATTCAGAAATGCTGTTTTAATGTCCAATTGATGTACATTCCAACCATGATGGGCTGCAAGTGCACAAATGCTCCGAACAGTAGTCATACGGCATGTAGGTGCAAAGGTCTCATCAAAATCAATGCCTCTTTCCTGCGCATAACCCTTTGCAACAAGCCTAGCCTTATACCTGTCAACTGTACCATCAGGTTTACGCTTCAGCTTGTATACCCACTTAGTGCCAATGGCCTTCTTGCCAGGACGCAAGTCACATAAAGACCATGTACCATTCTTCATTATAGCATCATATTCAGATTGCATAGCAGCCATCCAATTTTCTGAATTTTGTGCTTCATCAAAAGAAACAGGCTCATTCTCATCACAGAGACTAGATGCAGCCATAGCATAGCAATCTGATGCAAAGGAGGTACTATGAGAGCGTGAACGAGTACGATATGACAAAGGTGCATCTAATTTGCTGTCACGCAAAGTCTGCACCAGCCATTTTGGCATAGTTTTTGCCTGTTCAATATAAGCTCTCTCATCAACAAGTGCATCATGTAAATCTGCATCAGAAATGGAATGATCTACATCATCATATGAAACCTGCAAAGGCTGAGAAGTTGCCTCATTAGGACCAGCGCTAGCCTGTCCACCTGTAAAAAGAGGCATCAAAGTATCATACATGTCTTTGGAGCTAACAGATGTCTCCTTAGTACATGAAAGCAATGGCTGAATAGCATCTTCCACAAAGACAACATCACGGCTAACCAGAATGCGTCTAGTCTGTGGATGATACAGATGATAGCCTTTACTTTCAGAACTGTACCCAACAAAAATACATTTTACTGCCTTATCATCCAATTTTCTGCGATGTTGTTCAGGCACTAATGCATATGCCAAACAACCAAAAACACGCAGATGAGCAACAGATGGCTTGCGGTCATGCCAAGCCTCATATGGAGTGATAGACTGCAACGCTTTGGTGGGACACCTGTTCAGTACATATGCTGCACACATGACAGCCTCAAGCCAGAAACTATGTGGTGAAGCCTGACTTTTGACCATGCACCTCGCCATCTCCATGAGTGACCTGTTCTTTCGTTCAGCAACTCCATTCTGTTGAGGTGTATACGGCACTGTACACTGGTGTTTTATCCCACGTCCAGCCAGAAATGCATTAAAATCTGAAGACATATATTCCCCCCCTCGATCAGAACGGAGGGTGCCCATTTTACATGCTGACAGATTTTCAGCCAAAACCAAAAACTGTTTGAAGCACATGAACACTTCGGACTTTGCTTTGAGTGGATATACCCATGCATGCCTGGAAAAATCATCAATGAACGTCACGAAGTAAAGGTAATTTCCAAAAGAGGGTGTCTGCATAGGACCACAGACATCACTATGTACAAGCTGCAATTTCTGCATAGCCCGAACTGAACCATCTTTTGGAAAGGAAGAACGCTGCATTTTGCCCAAAATACAGCCTTCACAAACATGTTTTCCAGGTGCCTCAAGTTTGGGCAAAGAGGACACCATTTCAGATTTCTGCAGGCGTAACAAACTAGCAAAATTCAGATGACCAAAGCGTGCATGCCAAAGCTTTGCATCTGACATAGCCTGAGAATCATGAACTGCACATGCCGAATCATTCACAGATCTTTCATAGTCTATGAGCTTATACAGCCCACGAGATAAAATGCCAGAAGCAATAATCACATCGCCATTTGAGAGATCATGGACCGTACACCTGTCATCAACGAATTTCACAACCAAGCCAATCTTGGCTAATGCAGAAACTGATAACAGGTTCTTTTTGATCCCTGGCACAAATAAAGCATCTGACAAAGTGAAAGAACTACCATCAGCAGTAGTCAGAATGATCTTACCAACTCCCATAACAGGATAAGAGGAGTTATTGGCGCATGTGACAGTATTCCCTGTAGGGGCAGGCTCGAGTGAAGAGAAGAAACTGCGCTGCGAGGTAATATGTTTGGTTGCCCCACTGTCAAAGTACCAAACATCTGCGTCTACTGCAGACATGCACTGATCATGAGAAGATGGGTCAAAACTGCAGACAGTAGTAAACGCCCATTCTTCTTCCTGCACAAGATTTGCAGACTCTGATTTTGGTGTAGAGGCCTCTGCAACAACCATTCCAGCCTCTTTCTTCTTTGCCTCTTTAGTAGGCAGTTTTGGACAGTTCTTTATAATATGATCATTTCCTTTACAGTACTTGCAGAACAATTTCTGCTTTTCTGATTTCTTCTCATCTTTATCCTGGTTCTTCGATTGTGCAGCATTTGCAGATTTCTGCTTACTAGTAGAAGAGCTCCATTTTCCTTTGCCCTTCTGACTAGCCAGGAAAGCTTGATCTGCAACATGCATAATGGACCTGTTCTGCCTGGACTGATCTTCCTGCAACAGAACAGAGACTAATTCCTCAAATGACAAGGCATTCGGATTGCCTTTCATCATCAATCGAAGAGTAGAGGCAAAACTCTGATATGAATCAGGAAGGCCATTCAGAACGGTCTGCACAAGTGAGCTATCTGGTATAACCTCATCAGCAGAAATCAATTGTTCCTTCAGGTCTTTGATCTTTGTAAGAAAACTGTCCATCGAATCACCTTCATTCATGTGCTCACTCTCCAACTGTTTTCGGAGGTAAGCAACACGAGCCTCATTCCTAGCCTGGTACAAAGTGGTAAGTGTATCCCAAGCATCCTTTGCTGTTCTGCAAGAGCGAATGTGAGGAATAATGGCACGTTTGACAGACAAAGCTATCAATGCATGTGCCTGGGCATCTCTGCCATCCCAACGAATCTGCTCTGCAGTAGGTGCAACAGAAACAGCAGCACGAACAGGAATCTGCGGAATATCATCTTCGACACCATCTTCATCAGCTCCAACACCTGTATTTACAGTACCTGTCGTTACAGGTGTAACAGGACGTCTTTCAACACCCTGCACAATGTTCCAAATCCTTTTGCAACCAGTACATGTCGCATCATATAAGCCCATAATGGGTAGTTGGTACCATCCAACTTATCCTCAACAGCCAACATACGGAATACATCACTGCTTTCAGCCATGGCCGGTGACTAAAATACCTTGATGTAGAAAATTGACTGTATCTCAAAAAGTTGAACAGAACTGCCTAGACAAGTTCTGCTAGACCTGTAGCAGACTTCGAGACGCTTAAACTGGCGAACAGAAACTGGTATATGCCTTTGACACAAAAGGACAAAATAGCCTGCACAAGCACTGCGATAGTGCGTTCGGAGGCCGAAACGAGCTCAGATCGTGATTTCGGCACCACAAAGCGAAGCAGTTTTGATCTCGGAAACACCCTGAGTATGCTCACCAAATTTTGTGCGAATCTGAGACTGCAAACGGAGGAGTGTCGACGGCGCCCTAGAAGAAGCAACGACCTGCTCTGATACCAATTGTTGGAGTTAGACATCTGCGGAAGCACGCGAACAGCACAAGGAAGAAGAAGAAGCTTGGAGCATAACACACAAGACTGAATGTATTACTAGAGAATGTACAAAGATAAGTAGCCCATTAAGGCAATAGGCGTATATACAAGCCGGGGAAAAAAAACCTCCTAAAGAGGGAAAAAAGTGCCCCGGCGGTCCTAGAGTGTTCACACACATCACTACCTAAATATATCAACATTAGATCTCACAGTATAGTGTAAAGTTTTTCACTAGTGATGGCTCATTTTAAATATACCATCCTCAAATAAAATTAACCAAAAGATCTTTGCAAAATGGGGTGTGTACTAAAAGAAATGAGTCGAATAGTGAAGGCATGTCAAATCGATGAAGGTATTTCTCAATTTTTAGACGTAGTGTAACTTTTGAAGATATTTCAAGTCATTTGTAAGTTATTACTTGGAATTTTTGCTTGAAATGTATTGCTCACTATATATAAGAACTTCTATTAATTATTGAACACAAGAATCTTTAAGATTCAGCTTAAATTAAAGAAGAATTGGAGCTAGAAGAAAAGGCATAGTTTCAGGAAAGTGAAAGTTCACATTTGCTAAGGTAATTGATTAAGGCTTTGAAGATTGAATTCTTGCTAAGTTAATTGTGATTTTAGATACTTTCTAATATCACATTAGCTTGTTTCTTGTGGTGTTTCATACATCAACAAGTGGTATCAGAGCAGAAAGTTCCTAAAGAGTAGAAGAAAGTGCAGACACAAGAGATCTTGGAAAGTTTCATTGGAAAGGTGAAAGTTGAAGCATTCAAGAGCAAAAGGAATTAGAGAATCACTTTGATGTCATACTCAAGGGTAAATATCTACAAAAGGTATTAATCTTTAAACCTTAAACTCACAGGTTGCAGCAGAAGCAAAAAAGACCATGGTAGGTCATATCTCTATTGATAAATTGGCTAGAGATAACTATCCTGCTTGGGTGAAGAGAATGGAAGCCTTACTTATGAGTAAGGATCTCGTGATATATGTAATAGGTGAAGAAGAAAAGCCTACATTTGAAGATGATAGTCGATCAAAGAAAGAAGAGCTAGAAGCTTTGAAGCTATGGCAGAAGAAAGATGCAAGTGCAAGAGCCTACATATTCAACACTATCACAGGTCATTTGCTACCTCACGTCAGAGGTTTGGAAACAACTGAAGAAATATTGAATGGATTGGAAGACCACTTCCAAAACACTACTAAAGTTAGGAGGGCTAGCTTATGGTCATAGTTCACAACATTAAAAAAGAAACAAAGCCAAAACATTAGTGATTATGTCACTAAGATGAAGGACTTGACATATATTCTTGGATCTATGGATGAAGACATTGACGATCATAGGTTGATTGCACAATTGCTTACAAGGTTGAGAGAAGATGAAAGGTGGAAACCTTTTGTACTTTCAATTGAACTTTCATTAAATCATTGAGAGAGAGAGAGAGAGCGAGAGAGAGAGAGAGAGAGAGAGAGAGAGAGAGAGAGAGAGAGAGAGAGAGAGAGAGAGAGAGAGAGGGGGAGGGAGGGAGGGAGGGAGGGAGGGAGGGAGGGAGGGAGGGAGGGAGGGAGGGAGGGAGGGAGGGAGGGAGGGAGGGAGGGAGGGAGGGAGGGAGGGAGGGAGGGAGGGAGGGAGGGAGGGAGGGAGGGAGGGAGGGAGGGAGGGAGGGAGGGAGGGAGGGAGAGAGAGAGAGAGAGAGAGAGAGAGAGAGAGAGAGAGAGAGAGAGAGAGAGAGAGAGAGAGAGAGAGAGAGAGAGAGAGAGAGAGAGAGAGATGTGTGTAGGGAGAGAGATAGAGAGAGAGAGAGAAAGGGATGTGTGTGTAGGGGGAGAGAGAGAAAGAGATGTGTGTATGCATGTGTATATGTGTGCATGTGTGTATGTATTGTGCGTATATGTGTAAAAGTCAAAAACCATAATCCTAAAACCCTAACTCTAAAACATGTATATGTGTGTATGTATATGTGATGTCTGTGTATGTGTATGTGCATGTATGCATGTGTGTGTATACATATGTGAGTGTGTATATGTATGTGCATGTGTATGTAATATGCATGTGTATGTAATATGCATGTGTGTTTGTATATATGTGTGTGTGTACATGCATATATGTGTGTATGTATGTATGCATATGCATGTGTGTATGCACATATGTGTGTGTATACATATGTGAGTGTGTATGTATATGTGCATGTGTATGTATGTATGTGTGTGTGTACATGCAAATATGTGTGTATGTATGTATGCATATGCATGTGTGTATGTGTACATGTATGTATGTATATGTGTGTGTACATGTATGTATGTGAGTATGAGTATGCATAGGTGTGTGTATGTATATGCATGTGTGTATGTAATATGCATGTGTTTATGTAATATGCATGTATGTATGTATATGTGTGTGTATGCATCTCTCTCTCTATCTCATGCTCTTTCTATTTCATATCTCTCTGTCTCTTTCATCTCTCTCTATCTCTCTCTTTCATTTCTCTCTCTCTCTTTTTGTTTCTCTAGATCTCTCTCTTTCTTTCATCTCTCTCTCTCTCTATCTCATTCTATATCAATAAAAAACAAATCAATCACTTACCTCGATGTAATTGTTTGAAGCGTTGTCGTCAAAGTCCACTTAATGTTGTCCTTCGTCGAATTCCAAAGAAATCACGCCAAAAAGCTCCTGCAAAACTAAACACAAGAGAAATCAGAAAAGGGAACACACAAAGAAAGAGAAAGGGTGCTACAGTATGTGTGATACTTACCAAAATTTCAGATCTAGAGAAATAGAGAGGTGTGTAGAGGGGAGAGAGAGAGAGAGAGAGAGAGAGAGAGAGAGAGAGATGTGTGTACACAATATGCTCAGAATGTAGTTCGTGCACACAAACGCGACAATAGCAGACTTTCATTCAAAATGCGAGCAAATGTCGATTTTTTGCTCTCGGGCCCGGTTAAAACATTGCGTCGGTATAACATCAGTATGAGCATCGGTATAAGCGTCGGCAATTTCCAGTAAATTACCGATGCCTATATCGACGCTCATACCGTCCGTATTGCATCCGTGGTTTTTCAAGCATTTTCAACGGTCATACCAACGCCGAGGCATGACCGTCGGTATGGACAACATCGGTATGCCCTCATATGTTGTAGTGAGGGTGAAGCTAGAGCAAAAGCTCCAAAGTTTTCACTTCTTCTTGCATAATGCTTGACCATATTTAACTTCACTTTGTGCTTAGGTTTTTGATGCATGGATCTCTTTCTTATCTTGTGTTTAGCTCGTGCATAATTTGGCTCTATGTTTCTTCATTTTCCTTTGTGAATTTGTTGTTTGCACTCTCAAGGAGTGCTTGTAGTTCCACTACATGATGTGGATTCCATCCTTTTCATCATGGTAAAAGCAATGCTTCATAGATTGATGATCCTCATTGATGGCTTGAACATATGTGGAAGACTGTGAGGTCGATTGGAAATGCCTCTAGAAACAAACCTAAAATCAAATTTGTATAGCATGAGAAAGCATGCTATTCAAACCATTAATATATGCTAATGAGTTCTCTTAGTTAAGTATGCTAATTATCATAGAAACTATGTCATGTTAATGTGCTTCTACCCACGTATGTATGTATGTACATCTATCTGCAATGTGTAAGTATGTTTATATGCATGTATATGTATGTATCTATGCATGTATTAAGTCTTTATGCATCTATGCATGCATGCATTTATGCATGTATATGTTTGTGTGCATGACCATAAATGTATGTATGTTTGTGCAACATATGTATGCATGTATGTTTGTATGGATGTATGTTTGTATGAATGCATGTACATTCTGTATAGTTAAGTCTGTATTTATGTATGTATGCATGCATGCATGCATGTATGTATGTATGTATTTATGTATGTATGAATGTATGTGTGAAATAATATGTGTACGTATGTACATATGTACGATGTATGTATGACATATGTTTGCATTTCTCTGTATGTATGTATGTATGTATGTATATGTGTGTTTATATATGTATGAATGTACATGTATATGTGTGCATGTATATAAGTATGAATGTATGTATATATGTATGTATGCATGTATGTGTGTATTGTCACAAGGAAGGAGATAAGGAAGAGAGCTCGCACACACACTCTCACTCTCAAGGAGAAGCACACACACAGATTGAGACAAGGGAGAATGATCTTCTTCTTCTTCTTCTATTACATAAAAAAGGAATGTACAAGAATGACCTAAAAACAAGAATACAACCAGTGCAATATATAAAGATCAGTACATAAGGAAAAACCTAATGTTCGTGAATGAGTGAGTTGGCAAGGAACAAACGTGCCATCACTCTCGGTAGATAAATCTAATAAAGCTCAATGAAGTATCCCTGACATATACCGGCATGACCACTATACATGTTAGAGAAACGAAAAACTGGTACGTGTCATCCTGGATCATCACATGTTGAGCTTGATATCTCAACACTCCCCCTCAAGCTCAATGCCATATCCTATAATCCAAGCATCTACCGAAACTTCTTCAACTTCTCAGCTCCAAGTGCTTTGGTGAAAATATCAGCAACCTGCTCATCTGTTCTCACATAAACAAGATCAATATCACCTCCTAATACCTTCTCTCTGATGAAGTGATAATGTACCTCGATATGCTTTGTTCTAGCATGGAAAACAGGGTTCCGTGCTAATTGTATGCTGCTAAGATTATCACAATAGATAGTGATAGGCTTTTGCACTTCCACACCTAAATGTGCAAGTAACATCTCTAGCCATGATGCCTCACATGCTGCCATTGCAACACCTCTATACTCAGCCTCTGTACTCGACAAAGCAAAAGTGGGTTGCTTCTTGCTGCTCCATGTAACAGCTGCACTCCCAAGTGAGAATAGAAAACCACTAGTAGATCTTCTATCTGGAATGCTACCAGCCCAATCTGCATCGGTGTATCCATAGACCTGCAAATCTACACTAGCCTCATAAAACAATGCATAATCCAAAGTAGCACTCACACAATGTAAAGTGTGCCTTAGAGCATCCAAATGTGGCTTCCTAGGAACCTGCATAAACTGACTTTCAAGTCCAACAGTATAACTTAGATCAGGCCTTGTAATTGTGAGATATATAAGACTTCCCACAATTTTCCTGTACATAGTAGCATTTTCCAATGCTTCACCTGATGTAGTATCCAACTTCAAATTCTGATCTAATGGCATAAAAATTGGCTTACAATCAGCCATACCATACTTTTGCAACATATTCAAGGCATATTGCCTTTGCGACATCCATATACCTGTTTTTGTATGTATAAACTCAATGCCCAAGAAATAGCGAAGCACACCAAGACCTTTCATGTCAAATTCCTGCATAAGGAGTTGCTTTACCTCTTTGATGCTTCCTTTATTATCACCACCTACAATAAGGTCATCAACATAAATAGCCACAATAGTGATGCCATCATCGGCCTTCCTTGCATACAGTGAGTGATCTGCATCACATATAGAAAACCCAATGCTAGTTAAGTAATTAGCAATCCTTGCATGCCATGCACGAGGGGCTTGCTTTAGTCCATACAAAGCCTTTTGCAACCTACAAACATATTCTGGATGCTTTGAATCTTCATATCCTTGTGGTTGGTCCATATATACTTCTTCCTGTAACTCACGATGTAGGAAAGCATTCTTCACATCCAACTGATGCAAAGTCCATCCTTTTGCAGTAGCTAATGCAACAAGTGTTCTAACAGTAGAAAATTTCACTACAGGGCTGAATGTTTCCGCATAATCAATGCCATATGTCTGTGCATATCCTTTAGCTACCAGTCATGCTTTATACATGCTTATGCTACCATCAGCATTATGCTTTACCTTGTAAACCCATTTGCAGCCTATGGGTTTCTTTCCTTGCGGCAATGGAACCAGCTTCCATGTATCATTTCCATAAAGTGCAGCCATCTCCTCATCCATAGCTTTTTCCCAATCTGCATTTCCAATTGCATCTTCAAAGCAAGAAGGTTCAGCATCTTGTATTACCTTTGTCATGTAGGCACAATGACGAGCCATGTAACTATCATATGTCAATCGTTGCACTGAATTCCGCATCCTCCCAGATCTTCTTCGTCCTGGGTCACTTCTCCTTGTATCATCTGCATGTGCCCTTCTTACTCCTAGAGTCTTCACAGAGGGCAGTCCAAGTTCCTCATCAAGACTCTTTTCTGAATCGCTTGAATCTCCATCAATGTCTTCACAACCTGCACATGTTCTATGACCACCAGAAAGCTTTTCTTTACCTTTCTTGGATGTATTTGATGAATTTGCTGGACTGAAATTTCCACGTAATCTTCCACTCCATGGATTTGAGTTGGAACTATTGCTTGGTGATGCATCCGGTCCACTCAAAACCTGAGATTCTGCACTTGATTTTCAGCATTTTCTTTGTCATTTGGTTCAAGACTCAGTCCTTCTTTGGCATCTGCATAGAAGCTTGACATTTCATCAAATACCACATCTCTGCTCACCTTCACCTGTCGTGTGAGTGGATTATAACATTTATATCCCTTTTGCTCAAGGGAGTATCCAATGAAGACATACTTTTTTGCTTTTGGATCAAGCTTCGTCCTCAATTCATTTGGGACATGTACATATGCAATGCAGCCAAAAACTTTCAGATGTGATAAGTTTGGCTTTTTACCTGTAAACTTCTCTTCAGGTGTAACTTGATGTATAATAGCAGTCGGAGTTCTGTTCATAATGTATACAACAGTATGCACAGCTTCTGCACAATAACAATGAGGCATATTCTTCTCAGCCATCAAGGCTCTTGCTATTTCTGCAATATGTCTATTTTTGCGTTCAACAATGCCATTCTATTGTGGTGTGTACCTGCATGAAAACTGATGCCGAATTCCATGATTTTTTAGAAAAGTGTTGAACTCATTTGACATGTATTCACCTCCTCCATCAGATCTTAATGTCTGAATGTACTTCCCTATTTGCTTTTCCACCATAGCTTTAAAATTCTGGAAGTGAGTGAACACCTCGCTCTTCTCTTTCATGAAATATACCCATATTTTGCATGTATGTTCATCAATGAAAGTAACATAAAACCTGCAACCGCCCATAGATGTGGTCTTTGCAAGACCCCAAACATCTGTATGTACTACTTATAGTACATTCTCACTAACATGCTTGTCATGTGGAAATGATCCTCTTGACTGTTTACCAAATTGACATACCTTTTGCATTTCTGCAACTTTGAAATTTGGTAGTCCATGGACAATCTCCTTTGACTGCATCAATTTCAGCCTTTGCAAGTTTGCATGTCCAATCCGTTTGTGCCACATCTCTATATCTGCAATAACTCCTGCACCTTTTGCAAACATGGCTGCATTCATTTCTGGAATCTTCACATTTAAGATGAACATCCTACCCACTTTGTTTCCTTTGGCAACCAATCGTCCATCTTGCTTGTACTCTTCTACATATAATCCATCAGCATTGAACTTGACTTGTAATCCCTGGTCAACCATTTGTCCAACAGAAACCAGATTCTTTGTTATATTTGGAACATGCAGCAAAGCAAGTTCTTTTACCTTCCCATCCTCCATAGACAATGCTATGTTTCCTATATGCTCAATAGGATGCGATGTATCATCACCTGTTTCAACATATCCAAGAACTGGCATTTTCTGCAAAGTACTAAACCATTCTGCATGACTGTTCATGTGATTTGAAGCACCTGAATCAACATACCAGACATTATCATTTGATTTTGAGACACCAGCAGACATTGTATTCATCATGTGATGTTGAACCATGAACAGCTTCTCAGAATCATTTGCACTTGTGGATGCATAGTTATTCTGTTGCCTTCTGTTATTTGATTCTTCAACTTGCAATCACGTTCAAAGTGTCTAGGTTTACCACAATTCCAACATCCTTTAGTGTCATTACCTGAATCATTTCTTTGGAAATTTCTGCGACCTCTTTGGCTCCCCCTGCCTCGAAACTATCCTCTTCCTCCTGCATGATTCTGTTGTTGACCTTAGTCTTGGTTATTGTTTCCTCTTCCACTTCCGAAACCTCTACCTCTACCTCTTCCTCTACCAGAGTAGAATACTTGATCAGAACTAGATTTTCCTTGGGAGTTTGAATCCTCACCAAGATTCTTTTCTTCAATAATCAGCATAGATACCAGATCAGCAAAATTTGACATATTTTCCCTAGTCTGTATAGAAATTTTGAACTGCTTATATGTAGCTCCTAAACCACGAAGACACACTTCCACCTTATCATCATCATCTACATTCACGCCAATAGATGCAAGTGACTCACATATGCTTTTGATTTTCAAGGTGTAGTCACTTACCAACATGCTCTTCTTCTCCAATGTATGCAGCTCGTTCTTGAGTTGCAATTTCTGTGCCTTTGTATTGGTCTCATACAATGTGACCAAACTGTTCCAAGCCTCTTTTGGAGTCTTGGCATCCTGGATGTGTCTAATCATGCTATCCTGTATGCTAACAAATAGCCAATACATTACTTTTTGTGCTCTTTGATTCCATTCCTCATATTCTCTTACCTGATCTGCAGTCCGATTCCTTTCTGGTAACTGCGGAGCATTTTCACTCTCTCCTTCAATGTACTTCCAGTAGCCTTTTCCCATCAAAAAATTCGTCATTCTGAATCTCCAAGCATGGAAGTTGTTCTTGTCTAGCTTATTGCTCATAAGCTGACTCATTCCATTTGTGTTTGCCATTTCTACAGCAATTCACAACACTACAAAACACTACAAGCAACACTTCTGCTTGAACATTGTCGCACTATGACGTGAAAGTTCAATCTCAGAAAAACACAATTTTCATGTATCAACAGTACACAGAATCGCTTGAAATTCTGGATCTGGAATATATGAGTGTTGCTGAACACAATGCAAGTTACAGTTTCTGAAACTGACCTGGTTTTTCTACGATCCCCACCTTGCGGGCTCGAAATGGAGGTCGAGATGGCTCCGAAACTTCAATCTGACAAAAATAAGTGATCCTAAAGGGATAACTATCGAAAATATTTTGAGGTCTTCTACCTTCATGCCGATTTTTGTAGCAAACGGAGGTCATTTGTGAATCGCATTTTCTCCATGCCTTGCTACGTACTCTTCATTGTTGCCTTCTCCACGAGCTCTCTACAGCTACGCTGGCTCTGATACCATGTCACGAGGAAGGAGATAAGGAAGAGAGCTCACATACACACTCTCACTCTCAAGGAGAAGCACACACACAACTTCAGGCAAGGGAGAATGTTCTTCTTCTTCTTCTATTACATAAAAAAGGAATGTACAAGAATGACCTAAAAACAAGAATACAACCAGTGCAATATATAAAGATTAGTACATAAGGAAAAAACTAATGTTCACGAATGAGTGAGCTGGCAAGGAACAAATGTGCCATCACTCTCGGTAGATAAATCTAATAAAGCTCAATGAAGTATCCCTGACATATACCGGCGTGACCACTATACATGTCAGAGAAACAAAAAACTGGTACGTGTCATCCTGGATCATCACATGTTGAGCTTGATATCTCAACATGTATGTGTGTATATGTAAGTATGTATAAAAGGTTGAACTCCTATTATTAGTGAAAGGATTGATAAGAGGCCCAACTTTGGATGCCAAGCTTCACAACCATTTTTGTGAAGCCAAAGTTGGGCATCAAATTTAAGCCTTGCTTCCATGGCAAGAGAGTGCAAAAAAGGCCTTCGCCTATGACATGATATGGCGAGCCAGACATCACAACAAGATTTCATGATCAGAAAAGTTAGTTTGACACACAAGACAACAATGGAAGTTTAGCAAACTTTCGTTAGTTGACATTGATAATGAATGTTTCATCGATGAACTGAAATGGAGGTTCGAGAGGTGCCTACTAATCTATCTTTAACTTTGAAAGTACAACTTGACAAGTGAATGAGCATATTACCCATGAGACCTCGCACATTCCACAAAACAAGGATTAGACAAGTTATGATTGGTTATAACTTGACGAAAACCATTATATGTCCAATCTGAGAGTTGAACACAAGACCTTCCTCATTATCCAGTTGTGCACCTCGCGTGAGGTGGTTTGGCAATGAACTGGATGTTTGGATAGCTTTATATTTGCAGTCTTAACTGTGCGAACTTTTTGCTGTCGACGGTTGTTGGATTGTGTGCATCCGCGCCAGCTTTCGTGTGTAGATTTTCCAATGGGATGCTCATTATGGGAGCTTTTAGTCATCGAAAACATTGGTTTTGACGCTAGAGAAAGATATTTATGGAGAAATTTCTGCGCAGTCAGAACTTTCCAAAGTTTGCTTTTCAAAAAAAAAAAAAAAAAAAAAAAAAAAAACTTTCCAAAGTTTGCTTTTCAATCCGCTTTTCAGTTTTATGCCCGAAGATGTTCTTTTTTGTAGCTTTTGCTACTCCGTCGAATTTTGCCTTCGGGATTTTTCGTTTGATCCACCTTCGCGTTTTATGCTTTCAGAATCTTCAATAAAAACGAGCACGCAGGTGCGCAATCGGTGTCCTTCAGCGCATGACCAAACAACATGCAGAAATCGGCGTCTCCTGGAGGTGCGAGACTGCACATGGAGGACTCACCTGATCTTTGTGGACCATTGTTAGAGCGTGCTCCAAGGTCAGGAAGGGGCTGCTTGGCAAGAACCTATGGATTTATGCGTGACATCTTTCTTTCATTGTCTTCTGTAGTAACTACTTTCACATCGTTCTTTGTCACGATTTGGACGTCAGTAGTGAAAGATCCAGCCAAGACAATTCACGCATTCAAGATGGGCTTGGCACTCTCCGTGGCTTTCCTGCTCGTGTTGTTCAAGCAACCGTATTCTGCCTTTGGGGTCCATACTATGTGGGCTCTCATGACAGTTGTTGTTACGTTTGAGCTTGGCATAGGTGCCACTCTCAGTAAAGGTCTTAATCGAGGAGTTGGAACGTTTGCAGCAGCCATATTAGCTGTTATTTTAGGTCAATTTGCTCGAGCATGTGGGCATTCTGCATACCCGATTCTTGTTGCTCTCTGCGTTTTTCTCATAGGTGGAATTGGAACATTTGGGAGACTCTCAGCTTCTTGGAAAGAATATGAGTATGGTTTCCGCACATTCTTACTTACATTCAGCCTTATAATGGTTGCAGAATACCGTCAAAGGGATCCATTAGACACAGCAATCAATCGTTTTGTCATCATCTTGATAGGGGCTGGAATTAGTATCTCTGTGAACATCTTCATTCTTCCAATTTGGGCTGGAGATGAGCTACATGATTCCACAGTGAAGAATTTTGATAGTGTGGCAGATTCTCTAGAAGTCTGCGTTGATGAGTACCTGAAGGGCACAATTTTGGAGAGACTCCCCACCAAGATCTTCATGGGACTTGCTGCTGATGATCCAGTGTACAAAGGTTATCGAGCTGCTTTGGTCTCGGCCTCCAAGGAAGCATCACTGGCTGGCTTTGCAGTTTGGGAGCCACCACACGGACGATTCATGAAGGATTGGTGGAAGTACCCATGGCGGCAGTATTACCCATGGCCACAATATCAGAAAGTTGGTGCTGTTCTGCGTCATTGTACATATTCTGTTGTTGCACTGCATGGGTGCCTACGGTCAGCTATACAGGCACCTTTGTCAGTGCGATTGCTATTTGAAAGGGAGCTTCGAGAGGTGAGCTCGCAAAGTGCTAATGTTCTTCGTAATCTGGGCAACCAGATCCAAAACATGCAGAAAGAAGATCCTCATGATATGTTGGATGGTGTCAAACATTCAGTAGAGCGTCTTCAGCAGAGCTTGTATCTCAATTCCTATCTGCTTGTCAAACAAGGAGGACTGGACAACAATGGCATGCCAGAAAACCTCGGACTGACTCTATTACCAGAGCTCAGCAAATATGAGAAACGAGACCATCAGCATGGTGCTTTCCGACCAGCTTCTGTGCATAAAATGGAGACTGCATACTCACATGATGAGGCGTCAGATGAAAGTGGAAGGTATCTCAGGAAGCAGAATTCATGGCCTAATCAGCCCATAGACGACTTCAATTTCGCAAAGGATTCATTGTTGGAGCAGAGAGTGCGGGTATTAGAAACTGCAAGTGCTTTGTCTTTGGGAACGTTCACAACATTACTGATGGAGGTTGCACTTCGGCTAGATTATGTTGTTGAAGCTGTAGATGAGCTAAGTGATATGGCGAAATTCAAGTGTTCTGATGCAAAAAGTGTGCATGGCGACAAGTTGAATCATACAGAAGACATGGTACTGATAGGGCAAGAGAATTGCTGAGGAGTGGAACTACACTATAAGCATAGAAAGCGCAGAAACTGGCGCATCTGTACACAAAACTGATGATTGCTTTGTCCAAACGGTGATGATTCAATCAAACAGAGCGAGAGCTACAGTTCTTTTTTTTTTTTTTTTTGAGAGTACAATGAATTGAAAAGACATTCACACATCCAATTTCGTAAGTAGAGACACCTATATCTTAGGAACTCATAGATACATGTCCAGCAGAGACTTGAACTCAAGACTTCCACCTTAAGACTCAAGCCGTCAAATCACTTGGTTATGCAGGCTTGGACGATGAGTGAACCAGTCCAACTGTTAATGTGCGATAACTTTCGTCACCAGCACCCAAGAAGAAAATATTCATGACTCTCTCCAGTCCTATTGTAATGATACTTGAGTCACTTTACAAATAGATTGAACGTAAAATACGTGCAATATCCAAGTTTTGATATGTGCTATTCACCCTCACAATTGTAAATGTCACATATGTACAATCGTAGCACTTCAATTCCCAAGTTACAACTATGTTATCACTTTTACATTCGTGTTCAACAGATTTTATTTGCTGCAACTATATGTCCACAGTCCTATACATAGCTTTGGATTTTATTGGCTAGAAAATTATAACAAAGTTTTCACAAAAACAAAGTAAATCAGAGTATCCATGAATAAATCGATCAAACAAACAAGCAACGTACCTACACAGCCACGTACGTACCTTTTCATTTACATTGGAAATTGTGCTCTAAGCTTCTTCTTCTTCTTCCTTGCATTGTTTGCATCCTTCCGCAGACCTCAAACTCCAACAATTGGTATAAGAGTAGGTCGCTACTTCATCTAGAGTGTCGGCAACACCCCTCCGGTCACAATCCCAGAATCACATGAAAATTGCTGAGCATAATCAGGGTGATTAGGAGTTCAAAATAGCTTTGTTGTGTGGCATCAAAATTTCGATCTTAGTTTTTTTGGGCCTTCAAATGCACCATCACAGTGCCTATATAGGCAACTTCATCCTTTTGTGCCAAACATATATACACGTTTTGGTTTTCCAGTACAAGCGGCTTGAAGTCTACTACAAGTTTAGCAGCATTCAATTGGGTAGTTCTATTCAACTCTTCAAGATAGACTCTAGAGTCATTTTCTTGCATTACGGTATTTTAGTCAGTGGCATGGATGAAAGCAATGATGTATTCTATATGTTGGCTGTTGAGGATAGATTGGATGGTACTAATTACCCATTGTGGGCATATATGATGTGTCATGTATTGGTAGCAAAAGGATTGTGGAATATTGTGTGCGGTGTTGAAAAACAACCTACTACACCTACAAACAGAGTTATTGAAGGTGATGTAGATGGCATTAAAGGCAATGATCATCGAATTCCTATTCGTGATTCGGTTCTTGTTGCACCTACTACAAAGTGACTTTGTTGGGATGGAAGAGATACTCAAGCACATGCATTGATAGCTTTGTATGTCAAACATGCCATTATCCCTCATATTCACTTTTGCAAAATAGCAAAGGATGCTTGAGATACACTTAGCACTTTATACGAGGCAAGAAATTAGGTGGAACTAATGACAAAAACGATTCCAAGGTTGTCATGAAACATGAAGTTGACTTCGAGATTGCAAAAAACGGCCACCTGAGGTGCAATCTAGAGCCATGGATAAATTTTTATCCTATGGTTGGCATGGAGGGGAGGGGAGAGAGAGAGAGAGAGAGAGAGAGAGAGAGAGAGAGAGAGAGAGAGAGAGAGAGAGAGAGAGAGAGAGAGAGAGAGAGAGAGAGAGAGAGAGAGAGAGAGAGAGAGAGAGGGAAGAGAGAGAAAGAGAGCGAAAGAGAGAGAGAAGGTAGAGAGAGAAGGTAGAGAGAGAAGGGAGAGATGTAGATAGAGGTAGAGAGAGAAGGGATAAAGAGTGGTAGAGGAGGAGTGAGAGAAGTAGAGAGAGAGAGAGAGAGAGAGAGAGAGAGAGAGAGAGAGAGAGAGAGAGAGAGAGAGAGAGAGAGAGAGAGAGAGAGAGAGAGAGAGAGAGAGAGAGAGAGAGAGAGAGAGAGAGAGAGAGAGAGAAGGAAGAGAGAGATAGAGAGAGAGTGAGGTACGAGGAGGGTGGGAGAGAGAGAGAGAGAGAGGGAGAGGGAGGGGAGGGGAGAGAGAGAGAGAGAGAGAGAGAGAGAGAGAGAGAGAGAGAGAGAGAGAGAGAGAGAGAGAGAGAGAGAGAGAGAGAGAGAGAGAGAGAGAGAGAGAGAGAGAGAGAGAGAGAGAGAGAGAGAGAGAGAGAGAGAGAGAAGGAAGAGAGAGATAGAGAGAGAGTGAGGTACGAGGAGGGTGGGAGAGAGAGAGAGAGGGAGAGGGAGGGAGGGGAGGGGAGAGAGAGAGAGAGAGAGAGAGAGAGAGAGAGAGAGAGAGAGAGAGAGAGAGAGAGAGAGAGAGAGAGAGAGAGAGAGAGAGAGAGAGAGAGAGAGAGAGAGAGAGAGAGAGAGTTGTATATTATTGAACAATGTATTGTTAAAGTGTTATATTATTAATATATTAATATGTTTTTGATGTTTTTGATATAGCAGCTGAAGGTTCGTGAGGAGCGTGCAAGGCGTGAAAGGGCGGACATCAATAATCCGAATAATTATTATTTAGCTTGTAAATAAACCTGCGTAGAAGGTTCTATTGTTAGAAAAGTAATGGTTAGAATAAGGGTCGTTGTAGACCGCAGTTTCTATTATTCAAAGTAATGGCTTTCTGTAAAAGTTACCAACTTTTAGTTTCACGCCTGCTTTTCAAAGCCGCCCTCTTGTAACCACTCTTTTCGACGTAATCAAAAGTCCTATAAGTACATGCACTCTGTGGACTGTCGAAACAGAGTGCATGGGGGAGATTGCACCCAATACTGCGTTGTGTCTCGTCTCTTGTTGCGTCTATTCTCTGTGTGTTTTCTGTGTCCGTAATCTCTGTATGCGCGTGAGTAAGATCCTGACAACAGTGGTATCAGAGCTCTGCACGCGTCAATACAGAGGGTTCTATTCTCTGTTCTCTGTTCGCGATTCCGTCTCTGTCTCCGTCTCCGTCTCCTGTTCCTGTTTCGGTTTCGGTTTCGGTTTCTGATCTAGAACCAAAACCTACGTCTTCACCTACGTCTTCTCCTTCGGCTTACTCCAAGGCGTCGACTTAGGCAATACATTGGCAACATTGGCAACATTGGCACCCAAGGCTCCCTTGGCGAGCGTTGGCAGCCGTTGGCTACGCGCGAGGCAATTTTAATTTTTGAGTGGTAATAGAGAGGTTTAGAATCCCTAAGGTAGGAGGATTTGAACCCACAACCTCCTACTTTCAAGGGAAGTACTTTGACCACTCCACCATCTCTTGGAATTGTTATTCAAGCTCTTTTTCTTTGGTACTTGTGCAAGGTGCTCGCGGCGATTTCAAGGATGGACCCAACAAAGAATCAAGTGTAACTTGCAATCCGTAGGTCGGATTGAGGCGTATAATATACCGTTGGAAAGCTCTCGGAATGGACTTTCCAATGAGCTAGCTTGGAAGTGTGAATTCCTTCAAAATCCACTTGATTGAGTGTTTAAGATACCAAGCAAGGTTGAGAGCAAGGATCCAAGAGCACCATGGCGGATTACAGTAATTCACCTTTACCTGGAGTTTCATTCGAACAAGAGTTAGAGATTATGAACCAAGAACTTCAAGCACTTCAACAAGCCATACACGGACGTTATGCTATGCTTCAATTCGACGGACGAAAAGATGGCCGCTTTGTCTTATCATGGCTATCCCTATTCAACGATTTCTTTTCCGACGAGTTATATTCAGAAAATCAGAAAATCAAGTTTGCCACTAATTATTTGGTAGGACGAGCACAGTTATGGTGGAATGATCTTTCTCGTCGTGCAGATTGTCCACGCACCTGGAAGGCTTTTCAAGAAGAGTTTAAAGATTCATTCTTACCTTTACAGTTTACCTTACATGTTTGATAATTGTGATGTATTTACATATTGAATTTAGTCTATAGGAGCATATTACCTTTAATTTTTGAGATTTTGTTTTACTGCTATGGAAAGATATCTCCGATCTCTTTATAGAGTGGCTATAACATATCTTTTGAGCTTCTCTTCCAAGATCAAAAGAATTTGGACTTTACCCATTCATCATCAAACAAACTTTTTTTTTTTTTAATCATCTTTTCGTAGCCTCGATTCCTGAAGGCATATTGTCATGCTATTATGATAAAGGGGTGGATCATCTTCAACACCTGCACACATCGGCAAATTACTTTGTAACCATCCAGATACGTTTCTTGTCAATTTATATGCATAGTTGTCTTCTTTTTGCATCCACTTACATTTTGGACATGCATGTTTTGCATCGTACATGGAATATACACATCGTTTAAACATGGTTTGTCTTGTATGGTACATGAATTCTTATTGCAGGGACAGGTATGTATTTTATTGCAGGTTAGCGAGGAGAAACATACATATGTCAGGGTGTGTAATCCCCTTTTGGTTTCTTTGTGCATAGATTGTGCCTATTGGCATCTATATCATGAAATTGTTTGTGAGAAATTTTCCGGTTTTCAAAATCACGCCATTATGCTGCCGAAATTTTTACAAAATTCATATGCACATGCATTCAAGTATAAATTCATGATTAGAAAATTAATTATTATTTTATCACATCCAGATATTCATTTTTGTCATCACTTTTGGATTACATTTTTGACTTAAATCCTGTATATTATACCCCAACACATTAATGTACCAGCTCCATGAACATTTCCATGCATGTATTTTTACATGGCACATGCCTATTTTCTTTATTCAGTGATGAAACATGTGATTGGCCATCCATGTTTATTATTTTATCACCTGAGGTCAGTTGCTTGTTCAACTGAGGGGCATGTTATACCTTATGGAATATGTTGAACAATGCATTGTTGGATTGTAACATGGAATATGTTGGCCAATGCATTGTTGGATTGAAATATCGAATGCCAATGCATTGTTGAATTGTAACATGGAATATGTTAGCCAATGCATTGTTGGATTGAAATATCGAATGGCCAATGCATTGTTGAATTGTAACATGAAATATGTTGGCCAATGCATTGTTGGATTGAAATATTGAATAGCCAATGCATTGTTGGATTGTAACATGAAATATGTTGGCCAATGCATTGTTGGATTGTAACAGTAATATGGAATATGTTGAACACTGCATTATAATTGTTAGAGTGTTGCATTATTTTATCAACTAAGGTCAGTTGCTTGTCAACTGAGAGGCATGTTGTATATTATTGAACAATGTATTGTTAAAGTGTTATATTATTAATATATTAATATGTTTTTGATGTTTTTGATATAGCAGCTGAAGGTTCGTGAGGAGCGTGCAAGGCGTGAAAGGGCGGACATCAATAATCCGAATAATTATTATTTAGCTTGTAAATAAACCTGCGTAGAAGGTTCTATTGTTAGAAAAGTAATGGTTAGAATAAGGGTCGTTGTAGACCGCAGTTTCTATTATTCAAAGTAATGGCTTTCTGTAAAAGTTACCAACTTTTAGTTTCACGCCTGCTTTTCGAAGCCGCCCTCTTGTAACCACTCTTTTCGACGTAATCAAAAGTCCTATAAATACATGCACTTTGTGGACTGTCGAAACAGAGTGCATGGGGGGGAGATTGCACCCAATGAGAACCCAAAAAAGCAAGGGGCTGTGCTTTTTTTGAAAGAAAACCCCAAAAATAGAAAAAAGAAACTGGGTTATAACATAGATTCTTTCCTTAGTGGAGCAATCGATACCTTATTTGTAGATTCTGCTTGTCCATTTGCCCTTGGGTAATATGCACAAGAAGTCCGATGTAGAACCTTGTAACTATTAAAAACTTCATACAAAACTTTGTTCACAAAGTGTGTCCTTTGATCCATGCAAATTTCAAGTGGACAACCAAATCTACAAAAGATGTTATTGTACAAGAAATCTGCAATTGTTTGGGTTGTGCAATAAGGAGAAGCAATAGCCTCGGCCTACTTAGTTGCATAGTCAATGGAAGCCAATAGATACTTGTCTTTTTCTCAAAAAGTATGCAGGATAGATGGGCCCTATAAAATCTAGCCCTCACTTCTCAAATGGTTGCCATGATGTGGAGACAACCAATGGATTGTGTCTCTGCTTTTTAAGCTTGTGATCACACCTTTGACAGACATCACATGCCTGAGCCCTATCATTTTCATCTCTGAATAATGTAGGCCACCATAAGCTAGCATTAAAAAATCTCTGACTCATAATATGGTTAGGGAGGTGCCCACCACTTGGTCCTTCATGTGTAGTTTCAAGAATTTGCCTTGCCTCCTCTTCTTCCATGCCTTTCTTAAGGCGGTTCTCTTTACCATATCTATATAATTTTCTCTCAATAAATGTAAAAGGTCTAGTTTTGATTAGCAGCCTCTTCCTTTGCACAAAATTGGCCTTACCTAGATACATTCCTATCTTGAGAAAATCTTTGATGTCATTGTATCATCATTGTGCTTTAATAGAGAATAATGTAGAATCTAGAAATTCATCTTCCACTCATATTGCTTGGTCCTTTAGGCTAACCTAGACAAGTTATTAGGCATAATATTTTCTTTGTCTCGTCCATGAACTATAGTAAAATCAAACCCTTGAAATAAAAGAAGCCACCTCCATACTCTTGATTGTTGGAAACAATGTCCACACTAGTCCAAAAGCCCTCACTAAGTACAACATGTGTAGCTGTTCTTATTAGTCCTTCTACAAGCAAACAACGTTGGCACCTTGGATAGCATAGCAGCTCTTCAAAGAAAGTGCCTGGGTCCGAAACCCGTTGGCAGCACAGCGAACGCGTAGCAAATTAAAAAAAAAAAAACTTTTCCAAATCAGTAACGGATAGTGACGGAGTTTTTTCACAATGCATTTCAAAGTTAACGATCGCATGAGTTTTGTTTTTAGAAGTGCTTTTCAATAGGAGCACAATACTATAAAAGAAAGATTCAGGCTCATTGTTAAATCATCCTACACCAAGTTCAACACCAAGCTTTGGAACTTTGGTACCTCAATAGAGCTGGTGCTTCTTAGCACATGGGGCAGCCATGGTGCTACTTTGGAGCATGTTGAGGAGCTGCTATGGAGTTCTTCTTGGAGAAGAAGAGTGTGCTCACACTCTTGCTTATGGAGAGGACTTATCTATTAGCAGCTTGGTGGTGTGGATCGGCCATTCACATGATGTATTTGAAGATTGTCTTCTACATGAAGATTTCGGGTTACTTTAAAGACATTGGATGGTGGTTAACATAAGATTTGCATCTTATGTTAAGAATTCAGGTACATGTTCTCTTTATGCACAGAGGTACTACTTGAAGTATATGGAAGTGTCATCCATATCAGGAGGAGTCCCATTCGGCATAGGTACAAGAGAATCAGTACATTTATGCTTTATACATATTTGGATGAGGTGTTCGAGAAGGTATGGTCATATGAGTTTGAGGATTTCTGGCAGCAAACTTGTTAGCATTCTTTGCTACTTTTATAAGTATGTGATCTTTTCACACATGTGTCTGAGTTAGGGTCTTCCATAGCCTAAGTTCAGAAGAGGGTTTGCTGATTATCAGTTTTACACTGATCCTTCCTCTTTCTGTCACTCATATTCACTCTTCTACAACCTATCAGGTCACACATCTCATATATATTCAGATTTCTGTCGATACATCTGAATATGTTTGTTACATTTGTACATTCACTCATCCATCTATTTCTGTTCGCATAGAGTGGTTGAGAGTTTTGCTCCCACATTGTAATTTGAACATTTGTATATATGATAGTGTGAGTAAACAGTGGCTTACATAACACTTTACACATGCTATCTAATCTTTCTCTATCTTTGTCTCATCATTTGTATGATTAAGTGTGGTATGTTCATGTTTTGTCAATATTGGAAGATTGCTGGATTTTATGTTGTAGATCCTGGACCTATGGAACTTGGACCTGTGGTATTAGTAATGGGCCTACTAAATTTCCAACATTTGGTATCAGAGCTTTAGGGATTTGGTATCAGAGCTTTAGGGTTTTGGTATGAGAGCTTTAGGTTTTGGTATCAGAGCATTGAGGCTCTCAGGTTCCCAGGTTCCTAGATTCCTAGGGTTACAACATATGATTTAAGAGCATCTTCTAACATTCGACATTTGACATACACACTTAATCTGGATGGGTAGAGATTTGAGAAATAGACAATTCAGTCACATGTTTATTCATCAGTGTGGAGTATGAAGTTGATGATCTGTTAGCAGCCGAATACTTTTGGAAGAGTATGAAAATACTTGACAGAAGTATTGTTTGAAGACCAAGACTTGATGAAGAGAAGGCTACTTCAAATTCAAGGAAGAAAAATGGTTTGGAGAAGATGAAGGAATCAGATCAACATCAAGTCACAGGTATCATTTTCTACTATTAGATTATCATTTGCAGGTCATATCTTAGAAGAGCAGTTATGAAGAGATTGGAGGGATTCAAGGAGTGCTTTTATACACTTTCGTTCTTTGAAAGTTAAAGGATACATCAAAATAGGTATCTAGAGGATTTTCTAGAGAGTTTTTGATAGATCTCTTTCATGGCAAGAAAGCTCATCTAAGAAGACAAATGTGGAGAGTATCAATTTTGTTTTCAGCCAATCTTGTGTTGTAAGTTGGTTGGAAGTTTTTGCTGACGTTTTGTATCTAGAGAGGTAACTCTAGAAAGGTAATTCATCATTCAGACAAAAGGTTGGTGAATTCAGTCATATCAGTCATTTGAAGTAGAATTTTGATTCAAGGATATGAGGAGATGATAAAACATAATTCTATGTTCACTTCCATTTGTATATCATGTTTGTTTTGTCTCTTACTCTTAGCACTAGAGGAAGAGAAAAGTTCATTTGAAGAATTTAACAGTGCTTGCTACTTCAAGATGAAGAGGACAAAAGGTATGGAAGAGAAGTTTGAAGATGTAGACATCATCAGGTGGAAGAAAGATGTAGAAGAAGAAAGTCCATCATTTCCAAAAGAAAATTAAGACTTCCTTTTCTCATATATTTTCCATATAATTTTCCTACTTTATCCTCTACATCCAAAGACAAGTCTACGAGAGCATCTTGTGTGAAGATAGTCTAAAGAAGAAGCAGTTTCTTGTTTTGCATTATAGTTGGTCATGATTTAGTAGACTTGACAAATAATTGCATTGAGAGAAAGAAAAGTAGCAGATTTTGAAGACAACTTGTATGTTTTGACTCATATGTATGAGTTATATATAAGTTGAAGTTTTTGAGCAAGCAACTTATATGTTCCCTCAAAGAATTCATGGAGTGTCAATTCAAAGCTACTTGGTATATGAAAAGTTGCAGAGTACTATATGTCTTCTTTATCTAAATCTTAAGGTAAAAGAGTATTTGTAGAACATGTTGAAGACTTGGAGAGAGGTTTTATGTTTGGAAAGGTTAGCTCATATTCAGTATTTTCAGAAAACTTCAGAAAATTCAGATTTTTTGATATACCAGTCAGTTGAAGAATCTACTTTCGATGATTGTCTTGTTTTTTGGATACATGCTTGTATTAAAAAAGGTGTTCCATTAAATCCTATCACTTGATTGAGAAGTGGAGTTAGCCAAAAGAAAATAAAGTAGATACTATCACATTTCACCTGGGTACAATATGAAGATATGAAGTATCAACTTGCAGCTTTTGGAGTTCTCAAGGTGAGAGTTTGTCCACTTATGTTTCAAGTAGGAGTTGCATATTCCTGGGAAGGATTTGGTTAAAGAAAAGTTTTACAACTTTATGTGAGGAGCATGGACACTTAGAGACATTCAGGTAACAAATCAAACATTCAGCCATGAAGGTTTGATGAGAGCAGATTCTACACAGGTATTTTGTTGGAGAGATCTTGATAGATCTGGACAGATCTTGTATGATCTTGATGATCTTGAATAATCTTGAATGATCATGAAAGATCCTGAGTATTTATGAGTCAGTTGCCTATCCTTTGTTTGTGAAGATTCTTAGCATTGGAGGAAGTAAGTCAAAGATTCAAATTCTTTCATATTTGTGTTACAGAGAAATAGAAGAAGATACTTGTTATGTTGCAGAAGATTATGGATCCTAAAATGCTTTCAGTAAGGTTTTTTGTTATCATGTAATAGATCAGCTAACCTTATTTTTTAATATGGAAAGCTGAGGAAGAAACAATGGAAGCTATTAGCGACTGTGCAGTGCTAATAAAAAGGGGTCAGAGATTTGGTTTCAGATACAGGTATTGATCACTGAAGATCAGATTTATTGAAAGAAGGAAGACATTCCATATTTCATAAAGTCTGATATATTTGAAGAATTCTGGATACTAGTGTTAAATCATCCAGGGGGGTGATGAAACATGAAGATTTATTTTCAGCCCTATATGAAAGAATGCAGATTCATACCTATAAGAACTTCATTTCCGTTGGACTTTTGACTAGCTAGGAAAGCTTGACCTGCAACATGCATAATGGACCTCATTTGCCTAGACTGATCTTCTTGCAACAGAATAGAGATTAACTCGTCAATTGTTAAGGCATTTGGATTTCCTTTCATCATCAACCGAAGATTAGAAGTAATCAAAATGTTTTTACAGGAAAAGTGGAATGCAAGTTGTAAAGTGGTCTTTTTGAAGAGTTCAAGGCTTTCTAAGTGTTATTGAAGGTTCAAGTGAACCCTCCCTTAATTGCAAATTTTGTAAAAATTAAGGTCAAAAGTGGAAAAGAGATGAAGTGAAGACAATACACAAGAGTTTATGTGTGGCTCCCCCCCTTTTTTTTTGATACAGTCAGTATAGGACAATATAGGTAGTCATTGCTCTATACATGAAGAGGTTCTTGGGACATCAAAGTGAGCACCAAGATAGACAAGTGGTTGAAGTGATGTACATAAGAAGGATTGATACAACCAAAGGCATCATTCTTGGACTAAGGTGTTAGACTAAGGAGCAAGAGAGAGCAAGATATACTTGAACAGTGGGTTTGTAGAGAGGAACTAGGAGAGCAGCTAAGGTGGAACAAAGTATCATCAAGGAAGTGCTACAACTTCCTTTAACCTTATTGGAAGCTTGAGTGCAAGGTGTCCGCAAGGGTAGACTACTGGACTAGGGGGAGGATTGGCATAGAGGAGGTTGACTGCACAAGTAATTGTGGTATTATGTATACTTTTATGTGTGCTCTTTGAATTAAGCACTACACACATAGAACATTCTTGTCTCATTCTCGACAAAGCTATTGTATTCTTTATTATTAATCAAGACACAAAGGCTTCCAATGTGATTCTTCATTCTTCTCCTACAAACGCTCAAGCAGCTTTCAACTAAAGAATCCCCAGACAAAATTTGGCAAGCCTAGTGGGACAAGGTAGCTTGAGCATGAGATTACCAAGTGAAGAAGTGCAAAGGTGCTGATAGTATTGAAGAGGTAATTTTCCTTTCCCTTGTAGTTCATCTTAGTCTAAGGAATAGGATGCACAACTCATGACCACAACCCAATCACAAACCTTGGGAATTCATTTCAAAACAAAAAGAAGGAAATTAGCAGTTCGTAGGTTAGCCAACCCTCTTTCATCCACACCCTCGGTAGGAAATATGGCAGCTCAAGTAGAACTAGAAATTCTAGTTTCACACCTGAATAGCAAATTTCCTTCATTTACAAGATTAACACATGAAGAACTTGATGAGCATGTAAGAATATTTTTAGCCCTATGCAAAACAAGGGGGTTAATGAGAAGAGAAGATGCATTTTTAATCCTTTTCCTGACAACGTTGGAGGACTTAGCAGAAAAATGCTTTATTCAATTTGCTGACAAACATTTTACTACTTGGGACTTAATGAAGGATGCCTTCAAGATAGAGTTACAACAAGGAAATACAACAAAAAATATTACTGAAGAAATAGAGAACCTATGACCAGGTACTAGGGAGATATTTCCAAAATTTGTTACTATAGCCAAATCACTTATGGCTAAATTATGAGACCTTCCCCATGACTTATTTGTCAAAAAGTGGCTTTCTAAACCACTTCTAATATCAACATAGTGCAATATTAAGGAGTTATTGTGTCTCATAACAGGAATTGAAGAATTCATTACTACAAACATATTGCCTCATACCATAGTCTCTTTAGTTCATTTCTGCTTTCCCCTACAAGAAATATTGTCACATGCACTAACCACTTCTCCTCTTATACTATAATGAAGGTTGGTAGGATCATTCTAACTACTGCTAATGGTAGTTCTTTCACATTGTCAGATGCTTTGTATGTACTAGGGATCAAGAAAAATCTCTAGCGAGTTTCAACATTAGCCAAGATTGGCTTGGTTGTCAAACTCATTGATGATAGATGTGTAGTTCATGATGTTTCAAATGGTGATGTTGTTATTGCTTCTGGCATTTTATGTCATGGGCTAGATAAGCTCATAGATTATGCAAAATCTGTGAATGATTCAGCATGTACAGTTCAAGATTCTCAGGCTATCTCATATGCAAAGCTTTTGCATGCACACTTTGGTCATCTAAATTTTGTTGTTTTGCTATGCCTTCATAAATTTGAAATGGTGTTGTCTGTGCCCAAGCTTGAGGCATGTTGTAAACAGGTTTGTGAAGGTTGTATTTTGGAAAAAATGCATTGTTCCTTCTTCCAAAAGATGGTTCAGTTTGAGCTACTAAAAAATTGTAGCTTGTTCATAGTGATTTTTTTGGTCCTATGGAGACACCTTCTTTTGGGAACTACCTTTACTTCGTGACTTTGATTGATAACTTCTCTAGGCATGCATGGGTGTATCCATTGAAAGCAAAGTCCGAAGTGTTTATGTGCTTCGAACAATTTTTTGGTTGAAAATCTATCAGCATGTAAAATGGGCACCCTTCATTTTGATCGAGGAGGGGAATATATGACTTTTGATTTTAATGCATTTCTAGCTGAACATGGGATAAAATATCAATGTACAGTGCCGTATAAACCTCAAGAAAATAGAGTTGCTAGAAGAAACAATAGGCCTCTCATGGAGGTGGCAAGGTGTACAGTCAAAAGTCAAGCTTTACCACATAGCTTCTGGCTTGAGGTTGTTATGTGTGCAGCATATGTTCTGAACATGTGCCCCACCAAAGCACTGGAGTATATCACTCCATATGAGGCTTGGCATGGTCATAAGTGATTTGTTGCTCATCTATGTGTCTTTGGTTTCTTGGCATATGTATTAGTGCTTGAACAACAACACAGAGAATTAGATGATAAAGTAGTGAAATGTACTTTTATTGGGTATAGTTCTGAAAGCAAAGCCTATCATCTCTATCATCCACAGACTAAACACATTTTGGTTAGCCATGATGTTGCTTTTGTGGAATATGCAATTCAAAAATTACTTTCATGTACCAAGGAGATTTCAGTTAACTCTAGAGATGTGTATGACACTTTGCTGCAAGTGCTACTCCAAATGAGGCAATTTCTCAGCCTTAAAAAGTTTCGCATGATGATGTAGATCATTCCATTTCTTATGCAGATTTACATGATGCACTTGTTGATGAGAGAGCTAATATAGAGGAGGCAAAAATTATGCCTAAATTGCCAGTGCACACTTTGCTAGATAGCAAATTAGATGCACCTCTATTATATCAGACTCATTCAAGATCTCATAGTGTTTCATTTGCATGAGATTGCTATGCAATGGCTGCCTCTAGTCTTTATGATGAGAATGAGCCTATTTTTTTCATGAAGCACAAAATTTTGGAAATTGGATGGTTGTTATGCAATTAGAGTATGATGCTATTACGAAGAATGGTATTTGGTCTTTAT
Source organism: Ceratopteris richardii (assembly GCA_020310875.1). NCBI lineage: Eukaryota > Viridiplantae > Streptophyta > Polypodiopsida > Polypodiales > Pteridaceae > Ceratopteris > Ceratopteris richardii. The sequence continues at coordinate 86,238,918 of CM035407.1, read as the reverse complement.
GTGATTTTCCTCTTGGCAAAAAGTCCATTGGCACTAAATGGGTATACAAGGTGAAGTGTAAGCCTGATGGAATAGTTGACAAGTATAAGGCTAGGCTTATTGCAAAAGGTTATCCTCAAGAGAGAGGCATTGATTTTGATGAGACCTTTGCACCCACATGCTAAATGACGATTGTTTCTAGCATCTGTGCACTTTCAGATCATCATTGTTGGAATGTAAATGAGTTTGACAATAAAACTACATATTTGAAAGGTAGATTCCTTCTTCATATTTATATCAGCTTCATCTAGGCTACACTTCAGAGGAGTTTTCTTCCCTCTTCTATGGCATGTCATTGGTTCACCCAATCCAGCAACCTCCATGATCTCCTCTTTGTCTTCATAAGATTCTTTTGTACTCAAATCATTTAAAAAAAATCCATCACAAGAGAATGAATTTGGCACTTGTAGCCAAGCCAAAATGTCTTCTTCCTCGCATGACTCCAATTCTAGGTTGTCCACCATGTCTTGTTCCATACAAATGCCAACTGATTGCATCATGCTAATATGTCCTTTGTGGTCTGGTCCTTCTTCCAAGTATATCCGTGTATGATATTTTCCTCCATGTCCTACCCACATAGTATCCTTGCCCCAATCATGTACAACATTGGCATGCCTTAGCCAAGGTCTCCTAATCAACAAAGGAGAACCTCCATTCACCTATGCTAATCTCAATACAACAAACTCCAAAGTAAAGAGGTTACCCTGTACCCCAATTGGAACTTGGGGGACCACTCTGATTGGTCTTACTTTGCTTTCATCGGCCAATGTTACAATGAAGTTGATCATGATGTTTTTAGTCCAAGATTTTCAATAGTGTGTTCCTACATCAAGTTAATGTCTAAGCTTCCATCTACTATAACTCCTAGTAATTTTTGTTTTCTAATAGTTACTGTGACTCTAGGGCTCCTACAACTTTACCCTCACTCATAGCAGTGGCAAAGTGGATTTGGAGGTTTCATCAATCATCTATATAACTTCTTATCTAAATTTTGCATCCATATTTATTAGATCAAAAGTACTAACCTCCTTTTTAATGGATTTAAATAACCTTGAAGCCTTAGATTTCATAGGAGCATGGGCTATATGTGATTGTTCAAACTCCTTTGGGGCCCTATTGAATGCGTGTCCAATGACATCACTTGACTTGTAAGCGCTTATTTTTTCTTTGTATCCTCACTTGGAGTGGGTCTATTCTCGTGTGTCCCCTTATCCTTGTTCAATCTATTTGTACTTGACTCTTGGCATGTTTCTACTTGAGATTTCCCTTTGCTTGTTGTCTGCATAACAAAAGAGTCAATTTCTTCTAATTGTACCACTCTAGGAGATGGTGATGGCATGTTGGGATCTTCTACAACTTTTCACTTATTCATAGAGATCATTTGAATGTGAGGCCCTGATTTGGATGCCTTGTTCTTTGGGAAACAAATGGTGTAATGATCTCTAGCTTCTAGGCAAGTTTTACAAGGAGGAGAATTCTCTAGCAAAGGAAATTTACTTTGATAATGTCCACATTTCCCACACCTAAAGCAAATGATTGGCCTTGTGGGCCCATTTCCAAAATTACCTCGAGGCCATAGGTAGTAGGTGCTACCTTGACTTGGTGTGGCCGCCATTACATTTCTTGGTGGTTGGACTCCTCCTTATCCCTAGTATGCTTATGCAAGTATTCCTCTAGAATGGCACTCATAGGCTTCATGTCTAGTTTTCCTCCATAACTAGCAAGTAACATTTAATAGAGGGCACTCACTTACCACAAGGCCTTGTTTGTTACACATGGTGCACCAAAGTCCATTCTTGGTGTCACTTCCATGAAGTTCCTATAGCTCCTATCAAAGTTATGCCAATTCCTCTACTTGGCCTCCTCTTCCTTTTGTAGCTCTAATGCTTCAATTTCATAGCTTAGTTGAGTTATTGCACTTTCTTCTTCTTTGTGGGGATTTTTTCTTCATAGATTCTCGAGTTCTTTCCTCAATTGTGTTACTAGGTCTTCGGGTTCCACAAGGTATGGTAGACTAGAAGATCTAGTCCCATATTAATGTCTAATTTGTTCTAATCTTGTTATTGTAGTAATGAATTCTTCAATTCTTGTTGTGGGAAGCACGAACTCCTTAATATTGCACTATCTTGATATCGGAAGTGGTTTAGCAAGCCACTTTTTGACAAAGAAGTCATGGGGAGGGTATCGTAATTTAGCCATAAGTGATTTGGCTCTAATAACAAATTTTGGAAATGTCTCCCGAGTACCTAGTCATAGGTTCTCTAATTCTTCAATCATATTTTTAGTTGTATTTCCTTGTTGTAATTGTGTCTTGAAGGCATCCTTCATTAAGTCCCAAGTAGTAAAATGTTTGTCGACAAATTGACTAAAGCATTTTTTTATTAAATCCTCCAATGTTGTTGGGAAGGATTAAAAACACATCTTCTCTTCACATTAACCCTCGTGTTTTGCATAGGACTAAAAATATTCTAACATTTTGATCAGGGTCTTCATGTGTTACTACTATAAATGAAGGAAATTTGATATTCTAGTGTGAAAGTCGAGTTTCTAGTTCTAGTTGAGCTTCTATATTTCCTACTGAGGATGTGCATGAAAGAGGGCTAGCTAACCTACAAACTGCTTTCCTTCTTGTTGTTTTGAAAGGAGTTCCCAAGGTTTGTGATTGGGTCGCGGTCATGAGTTGTGCATCATATTCCTTAGACTAAGATAAATTACAAGGAAAAGGAAAAGGAAAATTACCTCTCTAATATTGTTGACACCTTTGCACTTCTTCACTTGGTAATATTAGTTCTCATATGCTCAAGCTATCTTGTCCCACTAGGCGTGCCAATTTTTTTTTTGGGGATTCTTTAGTTGAAAGGTGCTTGAGTGATTGTAGGAGAAGAATGGAGAAGAAGAAGACAGTCAATCGCATCAAAAGCCTTTGTGTGTTGATTAACAATAAAGAATACAATAGCTTTCTCTAGAATGAGACAAGAATGTTCTCTGTGTGTAGTGGTTAAGCCAAAGAGCACACACATAAGTATACAGAATACCACAATTACTTGTGCAAACAACCTCCTCTGTGTCGATCATCCACCTAGTCCAGTAGTATGTCCTTGTGCACAGCTTGCACTCAAGCTTCCGATAAGGTTAAGGGAAAGGTCACTCTCTATCAATGTGTAGCGCTTCCTTGATAATATTTTGTTCCACCTTAGTTGCTTTCCTAGTTCCTCTTTGCGAACCCACTATTCAAGTGTGTCTTGCTCTCTCTTGCTCCTGAGTATAACACCTTAATCCAAGAATGATGCCTTTGGTTGTGTCGATCCTTCTTATGTATGTCAATTCAACCACTTTTCTATCTAGGTGCTCACTTTGATGTCCCAAGAACCTCTTCATGTACAGACCAACAATTGCCTATTTTGTCATGTATGGACTATATCACAAAAAAAGGAAGCCACACATAAACTCCTGTATACTATCTTCACTTCATCTCTTTTCCACTTTTGTCCTTAATTTTTGCAAAATGTGCACTTAAGGGAGGGTTCACCTGAACCTTCCATAACACCTCAAAAGCCTTGAAAACTCTTCAAAAAAGCCACTATACAGCTTGCATTCCACTTTTCTTGCAAAACCATTTCGATTACTTTTTTCTACTTGTGCACCCATGACCTTGGCCACTTGTACACCGCTGTGTTCCACTTTGTCAAGTCATCGCTTTGAACTTTGACCATCTCAATAGTTTTGAGCGATCTTCTAGATTCGTATCGAATTTTTCCTTCTACTCTTCAATTGATGATGCAAGGCAATCCAAATGCCTTAACAATTGAGGAGTTAGTCTCTATGTTGTTGCAAGAAGATCACTCTAGGCAGAATAGGTCCATTATGCATGTTGCAGATCAAGCTTTCCTAGTTAGCCAAAAGGCCAATGTAAATGGAGTTCATCTACTAGTAAGCAAAAATTTGCTAATACTGCAGAGCCAAAAAAGGAAGACAAAGATGAGAAGAAAACAGAAAATTAGAAATTGTGATTCAAATATTGTAAAGGAAACAGTAGAGCATGATCCTGTCACGTGTTTGGCATGTAAAATGACATTGTGGTATACTCTTTTTTGAGATTTATGTCATCATAAGTTCAATCATGGATGTATAGTGGCATTGTGGTCTATATCTTGCTTATGTCACTTGGTTATTGATTTACTTACCGATTGCACACAATTCTGTGAGATTTTATTGTGGATCTTGATTGGTACTTGTATCTTTGTTTTCTTTGCAGGTACATGATCCAGATTGGAGCCTTAGTTACACATTCGTTTGTCATCGTTATTAGCATTTGGTCATTGATTGATATGTATTTGCAAATGTGATTCTTGGCATATGTGGATGGTGATTCCCACATGGTTTATTTGGTTCAGAATCCATTTTACAGAGGAGATGCTACCAAAATTTTGACAGCTTTTATGCTAGAAGAGAGCTCTAGTGGATCTAGAAGCTTGTGTGATAGCTTTGGATCATTGATTATCTCCATTCAGTTGGACTTGGTCACACATTGTTCGTGACAAGATGGACCATCTTGCAAGATTTATTCTTGAGTGGGAGTTGTATTGCCATTGTATTGGCATGTATTGCCATTAGTTTTTTGGCATGTTTATTTGCCATTATCTCTGATTGGATCAGTGACAGGTGGTGATAGATTACTCATTGTTCTTTTGCTATTGGTTATCTTGTTTGATTGCTCAGTTTACAGGGGATACTCTGTCGAATTTTTCCTAGGATTCTTTCACATCTAACTTTATCTGTTTGGAGACTTGGAGAGTAGGCTTATGCTCATGGTTTTATATGCATGGTAGTTGCATGGTTATGTGACAGGTTGTTCACATGGTTCTTCTCCAGCGAGACATTTATGATGTAAGTTATGCATATGGATATGCAGGTGTGATCCTATTGAGGATAGAGTATTGTTTCTAGTCTCTTGTTACATTGCTAGTCTATTGGATCACTAGCATGGTGTCTTCTCAGTTTGATGGCATTGACTTTCCGAGATGGAAAGCTCAGATGTGGCATACATTGGTTCATGCAGGGTTACATATGTATGTGCATAGAGATGCACAGAGGCCTCGTGACATGCCCGACCATGTATGGATGGATATGGATGCATTGGCTAGCTCCACTATCCGATTATAGCTTGTGGATTCTATATATGAGTCTATTATGTATGAGGAGACGAGTAGTGCATTATGGCAGAGACTACATGATATGTATGCAAGTCCATTGACTCATGTGAGACGTAGATCACATCGACGACTTCGATGTTGGCACTGTGGTCATGAGGGCCATATTCGACGATGTTGCTTCAAGCGGATGCGACGACGACGTCAGAGACATGCACGTGATGTAGATCAGGTAGTGGTTTCAGGAGAGTCTATGGCAGTTGATTATGCCAGTGATGGTGATATCACTTTCTCTTATGGTTCATCTCATGATTTCTCTTGTTCATTGGATAGCACACATATGGCTTGGTTGCTTGATGCATTAGCCACTTTTCATGTTACTCCACATCGTGAGTGGTTTTGTCGATTCTCAGGTGAGAGTCGTGGATGTGTGCATTGCTCGATGGTACGACATATCATTCCCTATGAGCTTGATTTCAGTTAGCCAGTTACATGAGAGCAGATGTTATGCATTCCTTGGTGAGCATCATTTTCAGTTGCATTTTGGACAACTTATGCTTGTCAGAGGTGCCAGGATTGGGCACAGATACCCACTGCAGGTACTTCATGTGAGAGACAGTCTCGTCTCAGTGGGAGTTCATCCTTATGTGCGATGTGAGACTCGTCATGTCTCATTTTGTCTACCTACAGATAGGTCTATTGACATTCATGATGCATATGTATGGCAAGATTGAGATGCTCAGATGGATGCACATGTGGAGCATGTTTTGGATGCTCATGATGCTTATGTAGAGCATGGTTTTGTTGATCACATGGATGCTCATGTGGAGCACACTTTGGATGATCAGTTGGATGCTTTAGAGCATGATGTGGATGCTCACGTAGAGCATTGTGATGATACTCATTTAGAGTGTGATCATCAGTTTGATCTTGATATTGATGTTGTGAAGTTAGCTCATGTGGAGCATGATGATACACTTGGTGTGGTAGAGCATGATAGCTCTCATGGTACACAGTGTATGGTAGAGCATATTAGCTCTGAGGATGCACAACTAGATACATCCTTGGTTGCAAGCATGGCTGATTTAAATGCTGATGAGTCAGCAATTATGCAGTCATTCTTGGATTTGCTCATGCCAGATGTTGATATAGATATGTCAGGACATGTTAGTCTTGATGATGGTGCTTTGGATGCCTTGGATACAGACATGGCCGACATACTTATGTTAGCCAAGATAGCACATGTTTCATCAACATTCGGGAGTCTGATGTATGAGTTATTATGCTCTAGACTAGATGTTGCAGTTGCTATTGGAGCATTTGCACTTGGAGTTGTCAATCGTTCGATGATTGACACAGACATAGAGTGAGTGGGAGCTTTGCAAGAACTTCATCAGTTCTTGCATCAGTCATATGTGAGCTCGACTCTTGTCGATATGAGTCTAGAGCAGTTTGAGGTGCATGGATACACCTTGTTCGAGGCAGTTGGTGTAGGTTGATCGGTATGGGTAGAGATCCGGACTCTTCCTATACATCATTGTATAGTCCTACATCATTCTTTGTATATGTTACCACTTACGATCACATTGACCCTTAAGTGGGAGATTGTTGGGAATGTAAGGATCATGAGACCTTACCCCCATATTCATGTATATACATCATATATAGAGCATTGCCTCAAGAGAGTTCATTAAGTGGGTTTTGAGGCTCCCACGTATCTGTGCGCATCTTTCCTCTTCTCTCTCCCTCTATCTCCTCCTTCCTCCTCTTGTTCTGCACACCAAAGCCCTTCATTAAAGATTGAAAACCTATTGCCGCTCCCATGGAAATAGGTTTACAATTCAGTCTTCATGATGCTCGAGATGCATTTGATGTCGTTTCCTATCAGCAAGTTGTTGGATGCTTGATTTAATTATGCATAACTCATCTTGATGTTCAATTTGTTGTCTCTCAGATGAGTAGTCTATGCATTGCCCAAGTGTCAAGCACAGGAATGCAGTTAAGTGCATTTTTTGCTACTTGAGTGTTACTCAGCTACTTGGATTGTTTTATATGAAGAGCGGATCATTACTGCCAGATTCACATGCTTTTTTTGACTCGGATTGGGCTAGTTGCTATGACACTCATGTGTCAACTAGTGGTTTTGCTTCATGATTGGTAGCTTGTGGGAACTCAACTCATGACCTACTGGTTAGGAGTATGATGGGCTAACCACTTTACCCAAAAGCCATGGTTGAGGATAACTTAGCTATGTGAGTTACCAGAGGGAAAGAAGGCTATAAGTGTAAAATGGATCTTCAAAATCAAAAGGAAAGCAGATGGTACTATTGATAGATACAAGGCCAGATTAATTATCAAAGGATATGCACAACAAAAAGGTATTGATTATGATGAGAAATTTGCTCTTGCGTCTAGGATGACTGTTATTAGGTCAATACTTGCTCTAGCAGCACATTTTGGTTGGCATATGTATCAAGTTAACACTAAGACTGCTTTTCTAAATGGTCATTTACATGAGGATGTGTATATTCAACAGTCAGAAGTTTTGAAGAGACAGGTAAAGAACACTTAGTGTGTAAGCTTATAAAAGCTTTGTATCGTTTAAAACAGGCACCTAGAGCATGGTATGAAAAGATACATACATATCTTTTGTCCATTGATTTCCATAACTCAGATACAGCTCCAACTCTTTATGTTAAGGTTGAACTAGGTATGATGATTATAGTAATCATTTATGTGGAAGATATTATAGTCACAGGTCCCAGAGATGAAGATTTACAGATGTTCAAAGAACAATTGAAGCAAACATTTGATGTGAATGATTTAGGCATTTCGCATTATTATCTTGGGATTCAGTTTCTGTTTCAAGAAGAGTGTATCTATACGACACAACAGAAGTACATTGAGAAACTTTTGGAGAGGTTTCAGATGGTTAATTCTAAACCTATGCAGACACCTATGGATCAAAATGCATCATTACAGATGGTAGCAGATGCAGAGTCATTTGATGCTACTCTATATAGTCAAGTAGTTGGTTGCTTGTTATATCTTTGTAATACACGTCCTGATATATAGTTTGCAGTTTCTCAAGTATCAAGGTTCATGCAGAATCCAACAATGTTACATTGGAAATCAATAAAGCAAATCTTTTGATATTTGAAGGGAACTTCAAATTTTGCTATGGTATTTTCAAAATCTACACATTTGTTACTAAAAGGATTTTCAGATTCTTATTGGGCAGGTGATAGAGACACAAGAAGAAGTACTAGTGGATTTTGTTTTTATCTTGGAGATTGTCTTATCTCATGGCTTTCGAAGAGACAACCCACTATTGTCACTTCATCGTGTGAAGCTGAATATCGTGTAGCATTTACAGCTACTCTAGAGTCAGTTTGGTTGCAAAAGATTTTTAGTTATCTTGATGTGAGAATACATGAACCCATTCAGATATTTTCAGATAGCCAGAGTGCTATAGCTATAGCAAAGAATCCAGTGCATCATGCAAGGACAAAGCATATAGAGGTACACAAACACTATATTCAAGAGCAAATAGCTAAGAAGCACATTGAGCTGGTTTATGTTCCTTCTAGTGAGAATGTTGCAGATATATTTACCAAAGCATTGACTAGAGATAGTCATGGGAAGATTTGCAGGTTACTGAAGCTTGTACCAATATGACATTGAAGGAGGAATTGTTGGAGTCAATGTCAATATGGTCCAACAATAACTTCATTAGAAGCTTTGTCTCTTGAATCCCCAGCTGGGTATAACATTGTATGTAGCTTCAACTGATCTAACATAAGAAAGACGTTGGGCGGCGTGGATAAGGTAAACGAATTTCAAAGCCACGACCCATGTTCAAATCATATGCTACAACTGCAGTAAAGGATCCAATTTTGATGAAGAGCTTTCCAAAAAGCATATTCGACGGTGCAAAATATTTGTGAAGTTTTTTTGGAGAAACTCAAAATCATGGTGGCGTTGTTTTTTGCGATCGTCTTTGGGAACGTAGCTTTATTTTTTACGTTGCTTTTAGTTATGCTTTTCGTAGATATCTAGTAAACTATATAAAGAAGGGACATGCTCATTATGTGATTATCACTCATCAAGCAATACTCTCAAGGAGATCAAGGAGGAGTTTCACACACTTGGAGGAGGTGATCACTCAAAAATTGCAAGCCAGCTCTTGGTGTTCTGAAGCTTTGGAGGTGAAGATTTGGTGAAGGAGAGGCTACTCTCTTGGAGCAAGAAGTCTTCTACAAGGTGGTGGTAACTATCTTTTGTGAGTTAACCTTATATTTTGTTTTTAGGGTTTCTCTAACCTAATAAAGCACAACACAGAACACTGAATGTATTACCAAGTGAATGTACAAAGATAAATAACTTGTTAGGGTTATAGACATATATACAAGTTGGGGAAAATACCTTCTAAAGAGAGAAAAAAATGGCCAGGTGGTCCTAAGTGTTTTCATACACATCACTACCAAATTATATCAACAAATCCCCCTTGGGAGTGATGTGGTGAACAAGGAGTTGGCACTCATGTATAAGGAAGTGCCAAACTACATGGAAAGAGATCAATCCACAAAAGGAATTCAGCCCAAAGCTTTGCATAAAGCTTGAAAATTCTCTCAAGGTAGAGCCTTTGTGAAAAGATCTACAATGTTATCATGTGTGGGCACATATGCCAAAATGATCTCTCTAGCAGAGAACCTCTACCTCACATAATGATAATGCACCTCAATGTGCTTAGTGCGAGCATGGAACACATGGTTCCTTGCAATCGCAAATGCACTCTGAATGTCAGTGAAGATGGTGATGGAAGAGGATTGACCAACACCCAAATTAGCCAAATGGCATCCAAGCCACACACACACACACACTCAAGAGTCACTGTGATAGTGGCCCTATACTTAGCCTCACAACTAGAAGTGGCCACAATAGGTTGCTTCTTGCTCGACCAAGATATGCATGATACCCAAGAAATGATGGGAAGGAGATGGTTGAACCAGACCCTAAGACGGAGAAACTAATCCTCAACCATGGCTTTTGGGGCAAGTGGTTAGCCCATCATACTCTTTGCTGGTAGGTCATGAGTTCAATCCCCACAATTGGTATCAAAACCTAGAAAGTAGGCTTGGGCAAGGTCGAGGCATGTCATGGAACAACACGACACATCGCAAGGTACATCCCACTAGGGTACATCATGCCAAGATACATCCTTCCAGGGTACATATTGCTAGGGTACATTCCAACAGGGAAGCACTAGATTGAGGATCCAAGATACCTTGCCTGGGTGAGAACCAGGTTCAAGAGACCAAGGTTGAGCGCAAAGCAAGTGTATAGGCAAGTAGCCAAGAAGTGGAAAGGCAAGGCTCAAGAGACAAAGGTTGAGAACAAGAAGGTTCAAGAGACTATGCAAGGGTGAGGACATCAATTCAAGGGGAGATCAAGGATTGATCATTGAGGACAATGATCTCTAGAAGGCGAAGAGAGTCTTAGGCACAAGAAATGATAGGTAGGAGATGGTTGAACTACACCCTAAGAGGGAGTTTGATTCTTATGAATAGAATCAACCTCTTCTTGCATAGCTTTTCTCCAAATAGGAATGTTAAGTGCATCTTTAACACATGTAGGTTCATCTTCAACTGTCATAAAAGCCAAAATATCATGAACCTCAAAGTCTTCAGCAAAACTTACATTATCTTTTTGTTATTGTTGTCTAGTCTGACTTCTTGTTCTTATATGATCGTGTTGTTGTTGTCTAGTCTGACTCCTTGTTCTTCTAGTAAAAGTCTTTATACCACTATCTTTCCAAGTCTGATATAACCAAGTAGGTGTATCTTTAAATAGTGGTGAAACTCTTTCTGACCCTTCAGCTTCCGTAGGTTTTGGAACTTGTCCTGCCGAGGTACTAGGACTTTCTGGAACTCTAACTTCTTCCATTTCTGGAAACAAAGTCTCTTGTGGAACTGACTCTGTAGAAGGTTGTGAAATTCCTCTTTCTTCAACTCTTTCTTGAATCCTAGGAATTTTAACTTTCTCCTGATATGGCTGAACATGTACATCCAAAATCTTTCTAAAAAATCCATAGTCATTTTCACTAATGAACTCTGGAATCTTTGCTTCTTTATCATAAACCTTATTTTCAGCAATATAAGCATTACATGAAAGAATTACTTCACTTGCTTCTGGAACATAAAACCTGTATCCTTTACTCTCAACAAGATATCCAACAAAAACAGCTTTCTTTGCCTTTACATCTAGTTTTCCTCGGTTCTTTTTCTCAACATGTACATAAGAAAATGATCCAAACACTCTGAAGTAACTCACATTAGGTTTTCTACAATAATAAGCTTCATAAGGTGTGATTACCTTTAAAGCTTTTGTAGATGAACTATTCAAAATGTGATTAGCTGTATGTACTGCATCAAACCAGAATTTCAGTGAAAACTTCTTGGACGCCATCATGCTCCGCATCATCGCAACAAGTACTCTATTCTTTCTTTTTGCAACACCATTCTAGTGAGGAGTATAAGCAATAGTAAGGTGACGAGTAATACCTTTCTCATCAAGAAATGTCTGGAACTCATTTGACAAGTATTCTCCACCTCTATCACTTTTGAGAATCTAGATAGTTTCTTGACTTTCATTTTCAACCATAGCTACAAATTTCTTGAACATAGGAAAGACTTCTGACTTCAACTTAAGACCATAGATCCATGAGTATCTCGTAAAATCATCAACAAATAGAATAAAATACCTGAAACCTTGAATAGAGTCTGCTCTCATAGGTCCATTCACATCGGAATGAATAGTATGCAATTTCTTGGTAGCTGTAATATGACCATGTTTCTTGAAAGGTAGTTTATGCATCTTACCTTCAAGACATCTTTCACATATATCCGAATTATAAGGTAGCTTGAATGAGGGTAAACTCTCAACCATACCTCTGTCTTTGATACTTTTGAGAGCTCCAAAACTAATATGTCCAAATCTTTCATGCCATAGCTTCATATCTTCCACTGGTGATGAAGATTTGACCGCATATACTGATTTTTGACAAAACAAAAATCCCTCCTCTCTGCTCACCTTGTAAAATACACTTGTTGTCTTTGTGTGATAAGATCTTACAAAGATCTCTCTCAAATACAACTTCAAAACCATCACTTAAAAATGCAGATATAGATAGCAGATTCTTCATCCTTTCAGGTACGTATAAAACATCTGAAATCTGAAAATTACCACCTTCTCTTGATTTTAGGGTTAATATACCTATTCCCACAACATCCAAATCATTGCCATTTGCAATAGTAACTCTTCTACCTGAAGAATAGAAAAGAGAAGAAAACACATCTCTGCAACCTGTTATATGCTTTGTAGCACCTATGTCAAATATCCAAGGACTTGCTGAAAGAACTTGTAAAGCTTTTTGATCAAAAGCTAATTCCTTAATAGTGATACAGGCATAAAAATCACCTTGAGGTTTCCCTTTTTTATCATCTTCTGCAACATTACCTGATGCCTTTTTCTTTTCTGCTACAATCCTTTTATAACATGATGCTTTTAAATGTCCAGGTTTCTTGCAGTAATAACATATTACTTCCTTTTCCTTAGAAGACTTCTCTTTAGATGTAGTAGATACAGAATCTGAAGTAGAAGGTGAAATGGACTTACTTTCCTTCTTGGATTGCTTTTCCTTCTTATCCTTCTTCTTCTTTTTACCCTTTGATGAAGATGAAAGTGCTTCTTCATTCTCTTCCATTCCCTTCAACTGATCTTCATCTTGAAGTAACAAGAACTCTAGCTCTTCAAATGTAACCTCTCTATCTCTTGTGGTAAGGGTAAGAGTGGTTATGAAAGATCGATATGAAATAGGAAGTGAATTAATCAGCGTATTTACCATTTCTTCATCTGATATCTCAACTCCTACATTTAGAATTTGATCTCTCAAGTCAACGAGTCTCGTAATGTGAGTTTGAATTGACTCACCAGCCTTCATCCTTGTATTTGCTAGTTGTCTCCTCAAGTGAGCTTTGCTAGTAGGATTTCTGCTCTGAAAAAGATTCTAAAGCTTCAACCAAGCTTGTCTAGAACTTTTGTAGATCTAATTTGTGGTAGAATATGCTTTTTAACACTCATTGCTATGAATGAGAGTGCTAAAGCATCTGTAGCATCCCACCTTGCCTGATCCTCAGTAGGAGGAACTGTAGGCAAAGACCTACCTGTGACTCTGGATGTCGAAGTGGTTACCTCTTCTTAAGTTGGTTATGTAATAGTAATTCCAGTACCTCTTGAAGTTGCTATAGCTCCTTCTTTGCCTTCTCGTCTCGGTCTTGTTAAGGATCCATTGACGATACTCCATAAATCCTTTGTCACTAAAATATTCATCATCATGAAACTCCACATGGGATAATTAGAAGATCCATCCAACTTGTCCTCAATCTCAATTCAAATCTCACTCATCTTAACTAAGTGTGTATGTCAATTATGCTCTGATACCAAGTGTTGGAATTTGGGGCCCCCGGATCATTCCAAACTAAAACCTTTTGAGCATACACACTTAATTGATTAAGATGATAAGTGAGAGATAGAAAGAAAGAGATCTTGAGACAAGGATAGGGAACGTAAGCTAGATGCTTACTCACTAAAAAATAGATGTCCAAATTACAACATGGGAGTACTACTCAACCATATAAAGTGGTGCACTCACTAATGGAAGAATATCCAAGAAGATGATGATACAAAATTTAGATTATGTTGAAATAATCTAAGTGTGTGTGAAGTGAACGAGCAACGAAGCTAACCTTATTCTCACAAAATAGTGTAACAAAATTGTAAATCAACCAACCCTAATTTTGAGATTAGGGTAGAGAAACCCTAAAAACAAAATATAAGGTTAGCTCACAAAAGATAGTTACCACCACCTTGTAGAAGACTTCTTGCTCCAAGAGAGTAGCCTCTCCTTCACCAAATCTTCACCTCTAAAGATTCGAGTGATCACCTCCTCCAAGTGTGTGAGACTCCTCCTTGATCTCCTTGAGAGGATTGCTTGATGAGTGATAGTCACATAATGAGCATGTCCCTTCTTTATATAGTTTACTAGATATCTACAAAAAGCATAACTAAAAGCAACATAGAAAATAAAGCTATGTTTCCAAAGATGATCGTGAAAAACAATGCCACCATGAGTTTGAGTTTCTCCAAAAAAACTTTGCAAATATTTGGCGCCGCCGAATATGCTTTTTCGAAAGCTCTTCATCAAAATTGGATGCATTACTGCAGTTGTAGCACGTGGGATTTGAACCCAAATCGTGGCTTTGAAAGGCTTTTACCTTATCCACGCTGCCCAATGTCTTTCTTATGTCATATCAATTCCAAAGAAGCTACATACAATGTTACACCTAGCTGGGAATTGAAGAGAGAAAGCTTCTAATGAAGCTATTATTGGACCATATTGACATTGACTCCAACATTTGCATCCTAGTTATCCACCTTGTATTCACTACAAGTGGGTAGTAGATCTTGTAACTATGCCTAAAGGTATTGATAAAATGTGTTACATTGTACTTGCAAGAGAGGACTTAACTAATCATGTAGAGGGATGCACACTACGATCTAAGACCACATACAATGTTTTCAAATTCTTGCTTGAAGATGTCATAAGTCGCTTTGGGTACATAGAGAAAGTAGTTGCCGGTCATGGAGAGTTAAATGCAAGAGAAGCTAAAGAGTTCTTTGAACATCACGGTATTCGTTTGTCTCTCACTACTGCATATAATCCAGAGGCCAATGGTAAAATAGAGAGAAGGCATCCACCTATTGTGAAATCTATATCTAAAGCATGTAATGGTGACATTAAACAATGGCCTAGATTCTTACCCTTTGCTCTTTGGGCAGATAGAATGGCATGCACATGTACCATAGGATATATGCATGCTGAACTCATATACTGTCAAAAACCGTTGTTTCCAATTTAGTCTCATGTGCATGGTCAAATTTGCCTTGTTGATGATTTTTTGAGTTTGCGCCTCAAACAATTAGAACAAGGTAAATTAAGACTTGATGATGCTGTTGAAAAATTAAGAGAGTCTAGAATGAAGAACAAGCTTTATTTTGACAAAACTCATCGATTGCGTCCTAAGCCGATTGAAGGAGGAGATTGGGTGCTCATTTATGATAGTACATTTGACTCTCAATATGATGCACGCAAAAAACTCACTCAATGGTGGTTTGGGCCATACATTGTATCAAACGTCAACAACAATGGTATGTATGCTCTTTGTGAATTAAATGGTGTTGCATTAAAAACTTTGATTGCAGGTAAAAGGATAAAGCTATTCAAGAAACGTGATCATGAGGAGTACATATTGGATGATGACATTGAAGAAGATGACAACAATGAGGCCGATTCAGAAAAAGGAGTATCCATGATAAAAATAAAAACTAAAAATAAATAAATAAATAAAAATAATTAAAATAAAAATATAATTTCTTTTTGGAATTCATGTTGCTTTGTTTTTTCAAGTTCCATCCACTTTTTTCCCATTCTTGCATGTTTCCAATTTCACTTCGTCCATGTTTCTTCTCAATCTTTGCATTGCATTGCATATCCACATTACTTGAGTCAAAAGGGGCAAATGATGATTTCTCTACTTGTGTAAAGTTGTATCTTAAGTAGTAATTTGTCTACTAAGAAATCAGTTATAATCTAGGATTATGGAAATATAGGACATGTAGATTTGGAGGTTTATTTTGGTCACATGAATTTCATCTACAAACATGCATATGTATCTTATATCGAAAGCATAATTGTTGAAGTCCTAGCTCCTGCTACTACATGTTTCTACATCCTGAATCCACGTCACAACACTTGTATCAGAGTTTAAATGAATGTTCTCTGTCATAAAAAATGGTTGTACCTTGAATCAAGGTTTAATTTTTCCTCATCATAAAAAAAAAAAGATAAGCTGCTACATGTTACCAGGAAGTTTACACTTTCTTCCACCCCAAAAAAGTGAACGTAACCATAAAGTCACCGAATCATCATTAAAAAAAAGAGAGAGAACAAGCCAAAGGAAGCTAAGGAGGCATAGCAGAATAAATCACAGGCTATATAGGTAGATTTATGTATTAGTGGAGTTTAGTTAGATTTCCTTGCATGTTATTAGAGAAATAGAATATTCATATTTATGTAGGAAAGAAGTTGACCTAAAATAAGCTAAAGATGAAAGATGTCTCTTGAAAATCCTAAATCTTTGTTTATAATCATATTTAAGGTAGATTGTTTTATGAAAAAGGTACAAATTTTTCTTCAAGATGAGAGGAATTGATGCCTAAAATGACTCAATACATTCACTTCCACTTCATATTGATGCTTGTTTGTTTTCTTTCTTGTTGTCAATGTTGCTTGTTCATTTGCATATATGTTGCCTATTTGTTCATGCATATTCATGTTGCATGTTTCAATTCTTTCTTTCATGCAAATTTTGCTTCATGTCATAGTGCCTACTCATTTATGCATATGATTAATTTTTTTTTTCCATGTTTCTTATGTTGCCTACAAAAGAATTTGATGCCTGGAACTTTTTTTTTCAGAAAGACTAGAGTGGCGCTTTCGGAGGAATCGTAGGTTTAGTGGGGAAAAATGTCGTCAAGATTTTCTCTCCTCTCTCATTCATGAAGGCCTACAGGAAACACATTCGGTGAAGGTAGCCATAATTGCTTGAGAATTCCAAGATGCATCAAGGATGTCAAAGGGAGTTCACATGCAAACTTTGGAAGAAATGAAGCAAATCCAGGGTAGCGGTCAAAGCTGGTCAAAGTTTTGGAAATTAAGGAAAAAATTTCAATGTCTCCAAATCACATGAAAATTCATATACTTGTAGAGCCTATCAAAGGCAATCTATAGCCTGAATTTCACATGTAAATGGATTTTCTAGCACATTGATATGCCATGTGCATTTAGTAAAAAATGTAATTTTTCCACTTAGGCCCTACAAAATCTTGTATAGGAATTTTTGTTAGCCATATGCTTTGGCATGTATAAAGATCATATGTGGCTACATATTTGTACAAATTTTCAAGGCTATCAGAGCTTCCTAGACACCTTAACACCACCTTACAAACTTCCAAGTGTAGTCAACTTTGTATAAGGGAGATTCAGATGGGAGTTTTTTCTGCATATTCCTTAAGGAGACTTTTCAAAATATAGCCCTACAAATTTTCATCTTCATCAAAGGTTATTTGACGGGTCAAAGAACACAAAATCTAGTTTTCAAGGTCATTGCAGTTTCCTAGAATAAGCAAACTACCACATGGCAAACAATGATTGAACCATGTTGTACGGTCAAGATGAGCTCACATTCAAGGGTGGAGATGCACTAAAGCTTAAAGCAAGGAGGATCCACGAGTTTTTTCATCGGATAAGATATTTTTTATGATCAAAGATCAATAATGCAAAGTTCATCCAAAAATAGCAGCTTATCTTATCCAAATTGATGTCAGCACTGATCCGACAGTCCATATCAGCCCCAGATCCAATGGTGGAGAATGAAGGTGCATATTTTTCCCCCTTTGACCTAGATATCATATAAAGAACCAATCTTAGCCATCCATTTGATAAATCCAATGGTTGTAATCAAAAGTAGTTGATCTTAGGGTTGAGAGTTGATTTCTCTAGATCCAATGGCCCAAATTCATTCAAAAAACTATAAAAATTCCTCTCCAAACTCATATGGCATCATTGTTAGGCATCCATAGGGCCCTTTTCAGCACATGGTTACCTTGAGACGATCACCCTCAGTTGAGCATGTGAGGATCCAAGGTGGGCTATTAAGAGCATAGTTCCTAGAATCAATTTTAATTTAGACTTCCAATCTAGCAACTTCGATCCTTGCTAGCTCCTCGCCTCTTAGGTTTTTTGTTTGGTTCCAGATCACCCTTGCATTTGTGTTGTTGAAGTTGATCCTTGCAAGTCCACACTCATTTTATGCCTTTGCCATACTGCTTTTGAGTTGGTCTTGAGGAGCGATAAGTGGTTAATCTCTCATAGTGCTCTCTAGAATGAATTACCTCATGAAGTCACTCAGGATTAGTCTACTGAGAGGAAGGGATAGTTTGGTCACGTAAAATAGAACAAGGTATTTCATTGATTTTGTGTTTAGATAGAAGAATTGGGTCGGTGGATGAGGGTTTGGATGGGGATTCTTTTGCATGTTCACTTTGATCTATGATATTAGGGTTTTCCATGCATGTCCATTTTAGTGGTTTCTCATCTAGTAGACCAAAAATCTCTCTGTGGCCTATTTTTGCCGATATGTATCCTTGAGCTAGGTGGATTGTAACTTCGAATTCAAAAATCCAATCTTGACCTAGGAGTAGTTCTTTCAGAAAGTCTAAGTCTTTGTAGACTAAGAGGCTTTTTTGCATGGCATTGTTCTCTAAGTATAAAGACATGGATGCTTCTCCTAGACACTCAATGGTATTACCTCCGATCCATATCATATGAGCCTTGGTTGGAATGAGTTGTGCCTTGAGCTTCTCAGCTAAGGAAGCATGTATACTGCTTAGAGTTGCTCCCATGTCAATTAATGAATTCACTAATTGGTACTCTTCCTTACCAATCCCTAGGCTTAAGTATGGTTGTCATATTAGACTACCTAGGGTTTTTACATGGTTGGTGTGGTAATTTTCCATGGGGATAGGCTCTTATCCTTGAAAGTACCTTTCATCATGTTCTCATATCCATTCCTTTCATTTCCATATCCACTCTTAGGCTTCTAATCTAGGTTCTTCCTTTATTCTTTCCTCTTCTTTCTTTCTATTTTGTGCTCCTAAGAGTCTCACTAACATTTGTTCTGTCAATTACGCCATATACTTTTTGACTCTATATCCACTTATGTAATTGGGTAGGATGTCTCCATCGAGAGTGGCTAGGTTAATGGCTCCACTTGTGGAAATTCTATTGATCAGCAACAGTCCATATCCTCGCTGATGTAGTTTTTTAGCATGTTGTTTTTGTCTATAGACCAACACTAAATCTCCCACCCTAAGGCCTTTATCCTTAATGTGAGCATCATAATAAGCCATTTGCCTTCTCTTTGTAGCATAGATGTGAGCTACAACTTGTAATTTACTCTCGTGCAATTTCTCTATTCGGTCCAATTGTTTTGATAGTTTGTGTCCAATCTACTCATACTTCTAGGCTACTCATAGAGTAGGAACCAAGAAATCAATTGTCAGTATTGCATTTTGTCCAAAGACTAGATTAAAAGGTGTTGTTCTGATAGCCATTTCATAAGCTACTCGAAAGGCCCATATTGCATGATGCAATTGTTTGTCCCAATCTGACCTTCCATCATTGATATCTTGATTAGAACAGTACATAACACTTTATTTTAAATTTTGGCTTGTCCATTAACCTGTGGGTGATAGGGTGCTGATTTTTTATGAATCACTAGAAATTCATTCATGAGTGACTCAATGACTTCATTAATGAAGTGCATACCTCTATCACTTACAATCTCAATAGGTAGTCCAAATCTAATGAATATGTTTTGGAATAAAAACTTAGCAATAGTGCGAGCATCATTTTTCCTAGTGGCTTTTGCTTCTACCCATTTTGTTAAATAATCGATAGCCACTATAATGTATTCAACATGAGATCCTTTTGTTGAGGGAGTGATTGGTCCAATAAAGTCAATTCCCCATCTTGAGAATGCTCATGCACTAACCATAGGTCTTAAGGGCATGTCATCTCATCGTATTGGGTACTTAATTTGTTGGCACGTAGCACAACTTTGTACATATGTTTCGACATCCATGTGTAGGGTAGACCACCATAAGCCTGCAAAGAGAATCATTTTTACGGTTTTGACTATTGAAAAATGACCTCATGTTGCTCTTGCATGTGCCATTTCAATTATAGGAAGATATTCTCCCTTGTGCACCTAGTGAGTGATTAATCAAACTTTTATTCTACTGATGGTGTAGAGCTCACCTTCCAGAATATCTCCTCAAGGTTTCAGCACTCAATTCTCTCTCTAAGCTCCAAACTTTGCATGATACCTGCTTGGTGATACAAATCATGAATGAACTCCTCAACACTTGCACAAAACAAGTGAACCACATGTGGTGATTTTTTGGGTTTTAGTCTCTTGCTATGACTAGAGACTCAAAGAAAACTTGAAAGGATTTTTTATTTTTGTTTGGTGAATTTTTGGAAATGAAAAATCTACTATTCTTCTACAATATCTTTCCTACTTCCTACCCTAACTCCTTCCACTCTCACACCGAAACCTAAAATCTTTTCAGACACACAAAAAGTGTATGGAGTAAAAAGTGCAAGAAAATCTCTGAATTTCCAAGCAAGTGAAATCACTTCTTCACACTTAGTACCTTCATAGAAAAGCTATAACCATCATGAAGGCACCTTGATTGGAATGTTCCCTTGCAAAAACACCAAAAATGTGTATACCTAAGCTCACGATGTCTTAGGGACTTGTGATGAAGGAGACTATACCTCAATCACCAACAAGTGCATATAGTGGTGGATTAATATACTCGTTAAATTATCAATCCGTGGACTTAGACCATATCAAGCATATGAGGACATGTGCTCTCATGATGGTTAATGGAATGAATGAATAAACAATGTGTGCAAATTAGGTCTGACTACCTCTCACATCACCTCTCTCACTGGAAATGTGTACCACGATACTTGTTACGATGGCAAGCACAAATCAAACCATATTGGATACCCAAATATAGTCAATAATGGGTCTTTTGGAAGCTCTCGATGAGATGCATCCAATGATGGATTTTTTAGCTTAATTGGAGAAGATAAGGCAATGGGGTAAACAACACCATTAGGCACACATTTCATGCATCACACACACATACAAGCTCATGAAGAAGAAGACAAGAAGAAGTAAATTCAAAATTTCAGCTTGTTAGCTTTTCACAATGGCAAAAACACTTTACAAAGATTCACCAAGTGACTTATATACATGTGCCCTAAAAATGGTCCTTTCATATATGAGACCAGTACTTTTCATATAAATCTCTAAGTTCCTACTATTGTAAATAGATAATGCTACATTCTTCAAGGATCATAGATCTAGAGGACTCCTCTAGAGCATTTACATGGCTTCTTGAAGGTTTAACAATGGAACTTTGAAAAAGAAAAATGGGTCAATTATGAAAATTTTGGGCCCGCTTGTCTTCACTTCTTTCTCTTTCCTTCTTCCTTGTCTCTTTATCTTCAGTCCTCTACGACACATGGCATTAAAAAGATTTAGAAGGAGTGCTTGCAAGCTTTGAGGAACACAGGATTCCATTGATTGAAGGAGCCAAACTAGTAAAGGAGAAAAGTTATAGATTAAATCCAAAGTATGCTAAGCTGGTCTCCCTAGAGATCCAAAAAATGGAGGATGTCGGGATTATCATTCCAGTGGAACATTCAGAGTGGCTATCGCCCATGGTCATAGTACCCAAGAAGGATAAAACAAAATCTGCATATGTGTGGATTTCAGAGCACTGAATAAGGTAAAAATTCTAGATGGATTTCCTATGCATTTTGTAGAGCAGGTTATAGAAGAAGTTGTTGGACTTACATTGTATAGGCTCATGGATGGTGTTGATATATTTAGGTAGTGATGTGTGTGAACACACTAGGACTGCCCGAGGCACTTTTTTCACTCTTTAGGAGGTTTTTTTCCCCCGGCTTGTATATACGCCTATTGCCCTAATGGGCTACTTATCTTTATACATTCTCTAGTAATACATTCATTATTGTGTGTTGTGCTCCAAGCTTCTTCTTCTTCCTTGTGTTGTTCGCATGCTTCTGTAGACATCTAACTGCAACAATTGGTATCAAAATAGGTTGTCGCCTCATCTAGGGTGCCGTCGACACTCCTCTGGTTGCATTCTCAGATTCACACGAAATTTGGTGAGCATACTCAAGGTGTTTCAAAGATCAAAACGGTTTCACTCTGTGGTGCCAAAATCGCAATCTGAGCTCGTTTCAGCCTCTGAATGCACTATCGCAGTGCTTGTGTAGGCTATTTTGTCTTTTTGTGCCAAAGGTATATACCTATTTCAGTTCATCAATATAAACATCTCAAAGTCTGCTACAAGTTTAGTAGAACTCGTCTAGGTAGTTCCATTCAACTTTTTGAGATACAATCAAATTTCTGCATCAAGGTATTTTAGTCACGGCTGAAAGCAGTGATGTATTTCGTATGTTGGTTGTTGAGGATAAGTTGGATGGTACCAACTACCCATTATGAGCTTATATGATGCGACATGTATTGGTTGCAAAAGGACTATGGAACATTGTGCAGGGTGTTGAAAAACGTCCTACCACACCTGCAACTGTTACAACTGTAGGTACTGAAGTTGATGCAAAAGGTGTCGAAGATGATAATATTCTACATATTCTTGTTCATGCTACGGTTTTTGTTGCACCTACTGCATAGCAGATTTGTTCGGATGGCAGAGATGCTCAGGCACATGCATTGATATCTTTGTCTGTCAAACGTGCCATTATTCCTCACATTCACTCTTACAGAACAGCTAAGGATGCTTGGGATACACTTACCACATTGTACCAAGCTAGGAATGAGGGTCGTGTTGCTTACCTCCACAAACAATTGGAGAGTGAGCACATGAATGAAGGTGATTCTATGGACAGTTTTCTAACAAAGATCAAAGACTTAAAGGAACAGTTGATTTTTGCTGATGAGGTTATACCAGATAGATAGCTCACTTGTGCAGACCGTTCTGAATGGTCTTCCTGATTCATACCTGAGTTTTGCTTCTACTCTTTGGTTGATGACGAAAGGCAATCCAAATGCCTTGTCATTTGAGGAGTTAGTCTTTGTTCTGTTGCATGAAGATGAGTCCAGGCAAAACAGGTCCATTATGCATGTTGCAGATCAAGCTTTCCTAGCTAGTTAGAAGGGCAAAGGAAAATGGAGCTCTTCTACTAGTAAGCAAAAATCTGCAAATGTTGCACATTCGAAGAACCAAGATAAAGATGAGAAAAATCAAAAAAGCAGAAACTATTTTGCAAGTACTGTAAAGGGAACGATCATATCATAAAGAACTGTCCAAAACTGGTTGCTAAAGTGTCAAAGAAGAAAGAGGCTGGAATGGTTGTTGTAGAACCTCTACACCAAAAATGGAGTCTGCTAATCTTGTGCAGGAAGAAGAATGGGCGTTTACTACTGTTTGCAGTTTTGACCCATCTTCTCATGAGCAGTGCATCTCTGTAGTAGACTCAGATGTTTGGTACTTTGACAGTGGGGCAACCAAACATATTACCTCGCAACATAGTTTCTTCTCTTCACTCGAGCCTTCCCCTATAGGAAAAACTGTTACATGCGCCAACAACTCCTCTTATCATGTTATGGGAGTTGGTGAGATCATTTTGACTACTGCTGATGGTAGCTCTTTCACTTTGTCAGATGCTTTGTTTGTGCCAGGGATCAATAAAAAATCTGTTATCAGTTTCTGCATTAGCCAAGATTGGCTTGGTTGTGAAATTTGTTGATGACAGGTGTATAGTTCATGATTTGTCTAATGGCGATGTGATTATTGCTTCTGGCATTTTATGTCATGGGTTGTATAAGCTCATAGACTATGAAAGATTCTTAATGATTCGGCATGTGCAGTACATGATTCTCAAGCTATGTCAGATGTAAAGCTTTGGCATGCACACTTTGGTCATCTGAATTTTGCTAGTTTGCTATGCCTGCAGAAATCTGAAATGGTGTCCTCTTTGCCGAAACTTGAGGCACATGGAAAACATGTTTGTGAAGGCTGTATTTTGGGCAAAATGCAGCGTTCCTCATTTCCAAAAGATGGTTCAGTTCGGGCTACTCAGAAATTGTAGCTTGTACATAGTGATATCTGTGGTCCTATGCAGACACCTTCTTTTGGAAATTATCTTTACTTTGTGACTTTCATTGATGATTTTCTAGGCATGCATGGTTATATCCATTGAAGGCAAAGCTTGAAGTGTTCATCTGCTTCAAATAGTTTTTGGTTTTGGCTGAAAATCTATGAGCATGTAAAATGGGCACCCTCCGTTCTGATCGAGGGGGGGAATATATGTCTTCTGATTTTAATGCATTTCTAGTTGAACATGGGATAAAACACCAGTGTACAGTGGCATATACACCTCAACAGAATGGAGTTGTTGAACGAAAGAATAGGTCACTCATGGAGATGGCGAGGTGTATGGTCAAGAGTCAGGCTTTACCACATAGTTCTGGCTTGAGGCTGTCATGTGTGCAGCATATGTACTTAACAGGTGTCCCACTAAGGCACTGCAATCTATCACTCCATATGAGTCTTGGCATGATCGCAAGCCATCCGTTGCACATCTGCATGTTTTTGGTTGTTTGCCATATGCATTAGTGCCTGAACAACATTGTAGAAAATTGGATGATAAAGCAGTAAAATGTATTTTTGTTGGGTACAATTATAAAAGTAAAGGCTATCATCTGTATCATCCACAAACTAAATGCATTGTGGTTAGCCGTGATGTTGTTTTTGTGGAAGATGCTATTCAGCCATTGCTTTCATGTACTAAGGAGACATCTGTTAGCTCCAAAGACATGTATGATACTTTGCTGCCTCTTTTTACAGGTGGATAGTCTAGTGCTAGTCCCAATGAGGCAACTGAGAAGCCTTTGCAGGTTTCATGTGATGATGCAGATCATTCCATTTCTGATGCAGATTTACATGATGCACTTGTTGATGAGAGAGCTGACATTGAGGAGGCAAAAACTATGCCAAAATGGCTGGTGCGAACTTTACATGACAACAAATTAGATGCACCTCTGTCATATCGTACTCGATCACGCTCTCATAGTGCCTCTTTTGCATCAGATTGCTATGCTATGGCTACATCTAGTCTCTGTGACAAGAATGAGCCTATTTCATTTGACGAAGCACAAAATTCAAAAAATTGGATGGCTGCTATGCAATCTGAATATGATGCTATAATGAAGAACAATACTTGGTCTTTATGTGACTTGCCTCCTGGCAAGAAGGCCATTGGCACTAAGTGGGTTTACAAGTTTAAGCGTAAGCCTGATGGAACAATTGACAGGTATAAGGCTAGGCTTGTTGCAAAGGGTTATGCACAGGAAAGAGGCATTGATTTTGATAAGATCTTTGCACCTACATGCCGTATGACTACTGTTCGGAGCATCTGTGCACTTAGAGCCCATCATGGTTGGAATGTACATCAGTTGGACATTAAAAATGCATTTCTAAGTGGTGATTTGCATGAAGAAGTGTATGTTTTTCAGCCCCGTGGCTTTGTGCAGAAAGGGCATGAAAACCAGGTGTGTAGGTTAAAGAAGGCATTATATGGTTTAAAGCAAGCACCACGTGCTTGGTATGAGAAGATACATGCCTATCTGATTGCACATGGTTTTGTGAACAGTCCAACTGAAAGCACCTTATATGTTCAGCGTGCTAGTGATGTGCTTCTGATCATTGTTGTCTATGTTGACGACATGTTGCTCACTGGTCCTATTGACAAGCATATTGCTGATTTTAAGGCTAATTTGCATGCCTCATTTGAGATGTCTGATTTGGGGCATTTGCATCACTATTTGGGCATTCAGTTTATGCAAGTTGATGGTGGAATGGCCTTGTGTCAAACAAAATATATTGACACATTATTGTAGTGTTTTGGCCTTGAAGGCTGTAAGCCTATTGCCACTCCTATGGAGACAGGTTTACGATTGAGTCTTCATGATGCTGGAGATGCATTTGATGCTGTTCTCTATCAGTAGGCTGCTGGATGCTTGATTTACTTATGCATTACTCAGCCCGATATTCAGTTTGTTGTCTCACAGATGAGCAGGTTTATGCATTGCCCAGGAGTGAAGCATTGGCAGGCGGTTAAGTGCATCTTTCGCTACTTGAGTGATACTCAGCTACTTGGGTTGTTTTGTCCCTAGGGGGGATCACTACCGCTAGATTTGCATGCTTTTTCTCACTCTAATTGGGCTGGTTGCTATGACAATCGTGTATCCACTAGTGGCTTTTGCTTCATGCTTGGTAGCTCATGTATATCTTGGTTGAGCAAGAAGCAGCCTACTGTGGCCACTTCTAGTTGTGAGGCTGAGTATAGGGCAACTTTCATTGCAATTGTTGAGTGTGTGTGGCTCAGACGCCTTATGGCTGATTTGGGTGTTGTCAGTCTTCTGCCACCACCATCTTCACTGATAGTCAGAGCACATTGGCAGTTGCGAGGAACCCTGTGTTCCATGCTCACAGTAAGCACATTAAGTGCATTATCACTATGTCAGGGAGAGGCTCTCTGTTGGGGAGATCAGCTTGGCACATGTGCCCACGCAAGAGAACATTGCAGACCTTTTCACGAAGGCTCTGCCTAGGGAGAAGTTTGAAGCTTTCCGCAAAGCTTTGGGCTTACTTCCTTTTGTGGAGTGATTTCCACATAGCTTGGCACTTCCTTATACATGAGTGCCAGATCCTTGTTCACCGCATCACTCCTAAGGGGGATTTGTTGATATATTTAGGTAGTAATGTGTGTGAACACACTAGGACCGCGGGGGCACTTTTTTCCATCTTTAGGAGGTTTTTTCCCTCGGTTTGTATATACGCCTATTTCCCTAATGGGCTACTTATCTTTGTACATTCTCTAGTAATACATTCAGTATTGTGTGTTGTGCTCCAAGCTTCTTCTTCTTCCTTGTATTGTTCGCATGCTTCCGCAGACGTCTAACCCCAACAGATGGATTCAGTGGATATAAGCAAATATCCATCCACCTATAGGATAGGGGGAATACAACCTTCATTACTTCTTGGGGCACATATGTTTATGTGGAGATGCCTTTTGGACTCATAAATGCCCCACCCACCTTCAAGAAGATTATGAACCTTATTTTTGGACCCTTAATTTTAGAGGGCTTGTAGATTTTCATGGATGATTTTTCAGCTTTCTCAGGTACTCATACCAGTACTCCTAT
This sequence comes from Ceratopteris richardii, assembly GCA_020310875.1. Taxonomy (NCBI): domain Eukaryota; kingdom Viridiplantae; phylum Streptophyta; class Polypodiopsida; order Polypodiales; family Pteridaceae; genus Ceratopteris; species Ceratopteris richardii. Next base: position 86,211,713 of record CM035407.1, on the reverse strand, counting down.
GGATTGCTTAAATGATCATCTAATTCAATCACAACAGGTTTTCAATAGATGTCAAGAGACAAAATTGAACTTGAATCCTAATAAATGTGACTTCCTAGTGACATAAGGTACTCTCTTGGGGCATCTAGTATGTGCTAAAGGTATGGTTCTTGACCTAGATAAAATTGTAGCCATATTGGAGTTACCCAGGCCCAATTCACCAAAAGAAATTCAGAGCTTTATGGGTCATACTGGTTACCATAGGAGGTTTATTAAAATCTATGCAGAGATAGCTAGGCCTCTAGCTAGGCTCACATGTAAGGAAGTCCCATTCAAGTGGGATGAAGAGGAGGAGATGGCTTATCACACATTGAGATTCAAGCTAGTGATTGCACTGATTCTTGTTACACCAGATTGTTCCAAGGTCTTTCATGTCCATGTAGATGTAAGTGCATATGCAGTTGGAGCAATCCTCACTCAACACAATGAAGAGTACAAGCTAGATAGATTCATCCTGTATGCCAGTCGAGTTTTTGCTAAAGCAAAAAAAAAAAATAGTACAATAAAAAGGGAGGCCTTAGCAATTGAATTCGATGTCGAAAAGTTCCACCATTACTTGCCAGGGATAAAATTCATTATAATTACGGATCATCAACCATGTACCTAAAGGACCAAGCAACTGGAGTGGAAGAAGAATCTTTAGATGCTAAGTTATTCTCTATTAAGGCACAAGGATGACACAATTGTTATATATGCTCAATAATCCACCCTCAAGTGACCGCAAATGATCCATGGTCCTCTAAGTTCTAAGGCCCTCATTATGAGGAGAAGCCATTGTGAGAGACTGGACATTTGTGGAACCCTTACTTCTATGTTAGATGAGGTCTATGTGTGACCGTTGATGGTTATAGATGATCTTTGTGAGCCTAGCCATTAGGTTAGGTAGGGCATAAACTTCGGGGCCATTGGCTTTCCATTCAAGGCAAAAACAAAGGCCTTGTGGCATCAAGTGGTTTCCCCATAGAACCTCAATAGGGGGGTGCAGAGGGGGGCTTTCCCCCTTTTGTGGGATCCAAGGGGCCCATCCCCTGGCCCATAGGGCCGAGATGGTAGGACTTCTAGTCATGGAGATATTGTCATATTGTATATTTTTCTACTATCATATCTCCTTACTACATTTATCTATATCGACTTCCCTTGTAAAAGCTATATGAGCATGGCCCAGGTTGATCTTTACATAGTATTGCACACTAGTAAGCCCTTCATCTAGAATCTATCTATATTGCCATCTAAGCTTCATATTGGGAGTGCTCGGGTGGACAACACCATCATTGTAACTGCATTATGCTTGGCAATCTGAGAATTTGAGTTCTCTATCTCTCAGTTTGCATCTATCTTTGTCTACACTTTTTTCTCAACTCAGTCTACTATTCTATTCTATTGTGCTGTTATTTTCTTACATGCTATCAAAGCTCAGGAGACTATGAATGGTGTAGAAGCAAAAATGCAGAGGTTTCAACAAAAAAAGAGAGAAGATGTTAAGCAATACATCATCATCTACAATTGGGAATCAAGGTGGTTCGTCAAGAGGAGTAGGTGGAGCACAAACAAGAGAAGCAATGATGTTGTTCATCCTAACATTGCGGATATGACCACCAGTCTTCATGGAAGGTAAACTTGATGGTACAAACTACAACTTGTGGAAGTTTAAAATCACTTTTGTCGCATTGGAAATTGCGAGAAACCTTGTGTTCCATGCTCCCACTAAGCACATTGAGGTGGACTATCATTGTGTGAGGGAGAGGTTCTCTCCTAGAGATATTATTTTGGCATATGCACCCACATAGGAGAACATTGTAGATGTTTTCACAAAGGCTCTACCTAGGGATAAGTTTGAAGCTTTCCGCAAAGCTTTGGGCTTAATTCCTTTTGTGGATTGATACCACATAGCTTGGCACTTCCTTATACATGAATGCCAGCTCCTTGTTCGCTGCCTCACTCCCATAGGGCATTTGTTGATATATTTTTGTAGTGATGTGTATGACCACACTAGGACCACCAATGTTCTTTTTCCCTCTTTAGGAGGTTTTTTCCCCTAGCTTGTATATATGCCTATAACCCTAATGGATTACTTATCTTTGTAAATTCTCTTGGTAATACATTCAGTATTGTGTGTTGTGCTCCAAGCTTCTTCTTCTTCCTTGTGTTGTAGCTTTCGCAAAACTCAAACTCGAACACACTCAAGTAGCAAAATATGCACTTAACTACCTACCAATGTTGGACACCTAGGCAATGCATAAACTTGCTCATCTAAGAGACAACAAACTGAATATCAAGTTGAGTTACGCATAAGTAAATCAAGCATCCAACAGCCTACTGATAGAGAACAACATCAAATGTATCTCCAACATCATGAAGACTCAATTATAAAATTGTTTCCATAGGAGTGGCAATAGGTTTGCAATCGTCAAGGCCAAAATGTTGCAATAATATGTCAATATATTTTGTTTGACACAAAGCTATTCTCCTATCAACTTGCATAAAATAAACTCATTAGGACAAGTGAGCAGCATGTCATCAACATACACAACAATGACCAGAAGTACATCAGCTGCATGCTTAACATATAAGGTGCTTTCAGTTGGAATGTTCTCAAAACCATGTGCAATCAAGTATGCATGTATCTTTTCATACCGAGCACCTTTTTCAACTTGCATACTTTGTTTTCATGCCTTTTTTGCACAAAACCACATGGGTGAAATACATACACTTCTTCATGTAAGTCACCATTGAGAAATGTAGCTTTAATGTCCAACTGATGTACATTCTAGTCACGATGAGCTGCAAGTGTACATATGTTATGAATGGTGATCATTTGGCATGTGGGTGCAAAGGTCTCATCAAAATCAATGCCTCTCTCGAGCATAACCTTTAGCAACAAGCTTGGCCTTATATCTGTTGACTGTTCGAGTAGGGTTATGTTTCAACTTGTATACCCATTTAGTGCTGATTGCCTTTTGGCTCAAAGCGAATCACATAAAGATCAGGTACCATTCTTCATAATACCATCATATTTTGATTGGATAGCAACCATCCAATTTTCAGAATTTTATGCTTCATCAAAAGAAATGGGCTCATTCTCATCACAAACACTAGAGGTAGCCATTGCATAGAAGTATGATGCAAAGGAAGCACTATAAGAACCTAGACAAGTACGATATGATAGACCTGCATATAATTCTCTATCTCTCAACTTTTGACTAGCCATTTAGGCATAGTTTTTGCCTTGTCTATATCATCCCTCTCATGGATAAGTGAATCATGTAAATTTCCATCAGATATGGAATGATCTGCATTATGATGTGGAACTTCTAAAGGCTAAGAAATTGCCTCATTTGGACCAATACTTGGCTATCCACTTGTAAAAAGAGGAAACAAAGTGTCATACAAATCTCTAGAGCTAATTGAAGTCTCCTTGGTACAGGAAAGTAATGGCTGATTGCATTTTCCACAAAAATAACATCACAGCTTTAAAAAATGCATTTAGTATGTGGATGATATAGACGATAGCCTTTGCTTTCATAACTATACCCAACAAAAATACATTCCATTTCTTTACCATCTAATTTCCTATGTTTTTGTTGAGAGACTAATGCATATGCCAAACAACCAAATATGCATAGATGAGCAAGAGATGCCTTGTGATCATGCCAAGCCTCATATGGAGTGATAGATTGCAATGTGTTGGTGGGACACCTATTAAGTACATATGTTGCACACATAACAACCTCAAGCAAGAAGTTGTGCGCTAAAGCCTGACTTTTGACCATGCATCTTGTCATCTCCATGAGATACCTATTCTCTCTTTTAGCAACTCCATTTTGTTGATGCATATACGACACTGTACACTAACTTCGCTAAGCCAAAAATGCATTAAAATCAGAAGACATGTACTCCCCCCCTCGATCAGAATGGAGGGTATCCGATTTACATGCTGGTAGATTTTCAATCATAACCAAAAGTTGATTGAAGCACATAAATACTTTGTACTTTGCTTTTTGTGGATACACCCATGCATGCCTAGAGAAATCATCAATAAAAGTCACGAAGTAAAGGTATCTTCCAAAAGGTCCCTGCATAGGACCACATACATCACTATAAACAAGATGCAACTTATGAGAAGCTCAAATTGAACCATCTTTTGGGGAGGATGAACACTAAATTTTGCCCAAAATACAACGCTCTAGGCATGCTTACAAGATGCCTCAAGTTTGGGCAGAGAGGACACCATTTCAAATTTCTACGGGTGTAGAAAACTAGCAAAATTGAAATGACCAAAGTGTTCATGCCAAAGCTTTGCATCTGAGATAGCCTGAGAATCTTGAACTACACATGTTGAATCATTCATAGATTTTTCATAGTCTATGAGCTTATAAAGCCCACGACATGAAATGCCACATGCAATAATAACATCTCCATATGAGAGATCATGAACTGTACATTTGTGATCATCAAATTTGACAACCAAGCCAATCTTGGCTAATGCAAAAACTGAAAACATATTTCTCTTGATCCTTGGTACATACAAAGCATTTAACAATGTGAAATAACTACCATCAGTAGTAGTCAAGATGATCTTTCCAACTCCCATTACAAGATATTAGGAATTGTTATCACATGTGACATTATTGCTAGTAGGGGCAGGCTCAAGTGAACTGAAGAAACTACACTGCGAGGTAATATGGTTGGTTGCCCCACTATTAGAGTACCAAACATTTGAGTCTATTGTAGACATACAGTGCTCATGAGAAGATGGGTCATAGTTGCATACAGTAGTAAATGTACATTCTTCATTCTAAATAAGATGAGCATACTCTATTTTAGGCATACATACCTCTACAACAACCATTCTAGCCTCGTTCTTCTTTGCCTCTAGTTTTGGATAACTCTTAATGACATGATCATTTCACTTAAAATAGTTACAAAACTATTTCTATTTTCTTCTCACCTTTTTCTTCCTTCTTTGACTATGCAACATTAGTAGATTCTTGCTTACTCATAGATGAGCTCCATTTACATTTGCCCTTTTGATTATCTAGGAAAGTTTGATCTGCAACATGCATAATGGACTTGTTTTGCCTAGACAGGTCTTGTTGCAACAAAACTAAGACTAACTTCTCAAATGTTAAGGCATTTGGATTGCCTTTCATCAATCAATCGAGAGTAGAAGAAAAACTCTGATATGAATCTAGAACACCGTTAAGAACAGTTTGCACCACTGAACTATTTGGAAAGACTTCATAAAAAAAAATCAATTGATCCTTCATATCTTTGATCTTTGTCAAAAAATCTATCCATAGAATCTCCTTCATTCATATGCTCACTTGTCAGAGGTAAGCAACATGAGCCTCATTTCCTGCTTGGTATAAAGTGGTAAGTGTATCCTAATCATCCTTTGTTGTTTTGTAGGAGTGAATGTGAGGGATAATGGCATGTTTGACAAGAAAATCTATCAATCCTTGAGCATCTTTGCCATCCCAAAAAATTTTCTCTATAGTAAGTGCAGCAAGAACCATAGCACGAACAAGAATTTGAAGATCATCATCTTCAATGCCATCTTCATCACCTTCAAAAACTGTATTTGCAGGTGTAGTAGGACATTTTTCAAGACTCTACACAATATTGCACAATCCTTTTGCTTCCAATACATGATGCATCATATATTCCCACAATGGATAATTAGTACCATCCAACCTATCCTCAACAACCAACATACAGAATACATCATTGCTTTCATCCATGGCCTGCTAAAAACTGAAGCAAACTTCAAGATGCTTGTAATGGAGAACCAAAACCTACATATATCTTTGACACAAAAGGATAAAATTTTCTGCATAGGTGCTATGATAGTGCATTCGGAGGTTGAAATGAGCCCATATCAAAATTTCAACGTCACACAGCGAAGCTATTTTGAACTCCTAACTGCCCAAACTATGCTCACCAATTTTTGTGTGATTTTGAGACTATGAACGGAAGGATGTTGATGAAACCCTAAATGAAGGGACAACTTGCTCTGATACTAATTGTTTGAGTTTGCAAATCTATGAAAGCACATAGAAAGCACAAGGAAGAAGAAGATGCTTGGAGCACAACACAATACTGAATGAATTTCGAAACGAATGTATAGAAGATAAGTAACCCATTAGGTTATATGCATAAATACAAGTTGGGGAACAAAACCTCCTAAAGAGGGAGAAAAAAGCCTCAACGGTTGGAAATGTGTTCACACATATCACTACCAAAATATATTAGCAATAATGGAGGTGAGTATACCTCACATGAATTCATTCTTTTCTATCAATCTAGAGGAATTCATAGAGATCTTGCAGCTCCTTATACCCTAGTACACAATGGTGTAGTTGAGAGGATTAATAGAACTATTCAGGATAGAGTAGTTTCTATGCTCCATCATGCAAACCTTTCATAAGGCTTTTGGACATAACCAGTATTGACTGCAGTTCATGTGATTAACCTTTCACCTAATACAGCCAAAGATATGAAAGTAACAAAAGAGTTATGGACAAGGAAGCCACCATATTATGATCATCTTTGCATTTTTGGGTGTGAAGTGTATGTTCATTTACCCAATAATCTTAGACAGAAGTTGTACCATAATTCAAAGAAATGAATTTCTCTTGGATATGGTCTAAAAGGCCAATTTGGATATTGCTTATGGGATCTTGAAACATGGTCAGTGATCAAAAGTATTGATGGCATTTTCAATGAGTCTAAGATGCATAAACAACCAATTCAGGAGGTTGAAATGAGAAGAGTGGTGTTTGAGGAGACTAGTCCTTCTCTAAGCATGCATAAGAATGCTACACATAGGGATGTTCAAGAGAATGTCTAATCACATCAGTCTACAAATATTCCTATTCAGCAACAATCGAAACCTTCTACACATGTCTCACATCCACCTTGTCAATATGTTCAAGGTTTGGATTTTGTTTTTCTAATAGATGTTGGTGAGCCTTCTTGTTACAAAGTGGCCATGTAGACAAAGGATCATGTCAAGTGGGAGCATGCCATGAAGAGTGAATTGGATTATATTCACAAGAATGGCACTTGGGACTTGGTACCTTTGCCAAAGGGTAGGAAAGCTTTACCATGTAAATGGGTATATAAGCTAATATTCACATTGGATAGTCCTTCTCCAAAGTATAAAGCAAGACTTATTGCAAAGGGTTTTAAGCAACAACATGGTGTCAATTTCGAGGAAATCTTCTCTCCAATAGTCAAGATGACTACATTGTGCATGTTGGTTGGTTTTTGTTGCAATGGAGAACTTAGAGCTAGTCCAAATGGATGTGAAAATGCTTTCTTGCATGGAGATCTTATAGATGAGATCTATATGGAACAACCAAAGGGTTATGTAGTTCTTGGCAAAGAAAGTCTAGTTTGTAAGCTAAAGAAGAGCTTATATGGAATTAAACAATCCCTTGGAAAATGGTACCAAAATTTTGATGCTTTTATGAGGTCCCAAGGCTATTCTCAAAGCAATGAGGATCATATTCTCTACACAAAGAGATGCTCAGATAGCAGTTTGGTATACTCAATACTTTATGTTGATGATATGTTGATTGTTGGGAAGTCCTTTGATGACTTGTCATTGCTCAAATGGAAGTTGAGTGAGACATCTGATATGAAGGATTTGGGGGATGACAAACATGCCAAACATATTCTTGGCATGTGCATTACTCGTGATAGGAGTACAATATGCATATACTTGTCTCAAAGTGAGTAGATATCCAAAGTACTTCACAAGTTCAATATGCAAGGTGGCAAGGCATTGAGTACACCTTTACCTACATATGTGAAATTAGCAAGGATGATTTCCCCAAATCAAATGAGGAAAAGGATTTTATGAACGAAATTCCTTATCAATATGCTATTGTTAGTCTCATGTATGCCATGGTAGCTATGAGACCAGACATTGCATTTGTAGTGGGAGTTGTCACTAGGTATATCTCTACTCTTGGAAGTAAGCATTGGGAAGCGATTAAGATGATTTAGAAATATTTGAGTGGCACTAAAGACAAGTGTCTATGCTTGCATAGAAGAAAGGCATCCATTATTGGTTATACACATTTGATTATGTTGGTTTTCTAGACAACCGAAAGTCTACATCAGAGTAATTTTTCACTTTGTTGGAAGTGTTATCTCTTGGAGATCTCATCTTCAAGAATGCACACTTGTTTCCACTACAAAAGAAGAGTATATTGCAGCTAGTGAGGCATGGAAGGAAGCATTGTGGCTTTCTCATCTTGCTTGTGATATGGGTCTACCTCAACACGTACCTCGTTTACTCAGTGATAGTCAGAGTGCCATTGCTTTGGCTAAGAATTCACTCTACCATGCAAAGACCAAGCACATTGAGGTGAGGTATCACTTCATTAGAGATTGCTTAGATACTGAGTGCAAAATTCTTGAGAAGGCTCATACTCAAGATAATGTTGAAGATGCTTTGAATAAATCTTGTTAGCAGCCGGTGTGGTTGGGCTATTCTTTGTAATTTCCACTTCTGTAATAATGGAGATGTCAAGAGTTTCCGGAGAAACAAAGGTTTGGAACGGTGTGAAGTTTATCCTTACTTTTCTTACGCCATGCGGAGATGGGTTTCAATGGGTTCTTCCAGATACCGGACTCGACGATTACGGAAACGTTGATATGCAGAGTAGTGAAGGGAATGGATATACAGAACGGAGAATCCTTGTAACTACAATGATATAATGACATTACCACTCTATATCTGAAATGGATAACTATTGTTCTGTGTAGTTAATGATTCCGAACTGTTTATAAATGGTTTTATCTGTGCTAAATCATATCGAAGTAGAGAACAGAAATGCATGTTTACAAATAGTAATATTCGTGAATCCCCGTTCCCGAACCTATTACTTGGGTGCTGTTAGTATTATGGCGAGCAGTGTCCAAACATTTGGTGACCAGGGTGGGATGGGGTTCTAGCTAAGGAAGCGCTATCACAAGTTTCATGCCGTTGCGGAGCGGAAAGGAGTATCATGCAACAAATTACCATCATGAACATTTGGAGGAATTTTTTCAACAAATTGTAGAAGGCTTAAAGGATCTTCCTCTTTTGGAGGCACTGAACATCCCAGAGGAATTGACATACTAGGTAGAACAAGGAGTCATCCCCCCTCGATTACTACAGGATTGGGTAACTGAGTGGAAGGAAGAGAAGCTAGTGAAAATAGTGGGGCACAAGGAAGGTGAAATACCCGACCAGCAAAACCTCCCACAGGAAGAAAAATACCCTGAGGAAGAAGGCTCCAATGACGGAAGTCATTCCCACCCCCCAGGCTTAGATCTAGCTCTCATTCTGGTGCCACAATCCGAATTGTGGAATCCGATGGCACAACGATATCAATTGCCAAGATTGAATTACACACACTTTTTCGGTAAAGCAAGGGAAGATCCCGATGTGCATATACGAACGTTTGAAAACCAATACAATTGCAACCACAGGCATTTGCAGGATGAAGATCATAAATTACAAGTATTTCAGGCCACCTTGGCTAGAAATGCAGTTAAATGGTTAATTGAGTTTCCTTCCAATCATTTTATTACATATGATGCATTGAAAGAAGCATTCCTAGCACGATTTCGGACGGCCAAAATTATTTTGGAATTATACACCACTCTGCAATATATGGTCCAGAAGAGTTTGATAGACCTCTACGCAGAAGAACTTCGATCTATTATGAGGGAGTTTCCGGATGACAATCGTCCCTCGGAAGAATTACTTCTCGAGTTTTTTGTGGATGGTTTAGAACCACTGATAAAGGAAAAGATCTATGTCTTTACACTGGATCAGACTCGTACACTGGACCAGGTTATTGAATTAGCCACTCGTATGGATAAAAAAATGTGAGGCAAACATGGGGATGGTCAGAAGTGAAATCGAAGGGAAACAACCCCTGAACTCGATTCAACAGTTGTACTACTTGCGCTGTCGAAACCCAAGACATATCACAGCGGATTGTGCCCTAAATTAGGTATATTGTCCAATCTGCAACATGCATAATCACAGTTTGGATAATTGCAGATTCAATTCAAAGAGTACATTGGTAGCTTCTGCACAAGTTGAGACCCAGAAGTGGAAAGGGGACGTAAGAGAGTTTAAACATTTTGTTCAGCCCGGATCGTGGCAGGATAGCCAGATGTACGCAATACAAGAACCTCACCGTACTCAAAAAAAAATGTAGACTTGGATTTTTCACCCCGGAGATTTAGTTCTGTACTTTCATTCGAAGATGAAACAAAAGATGGGCAAGTTGAAATTACTGTGGACTGGTCCGTTGCGGATTTAGGAAATGTGCAGACCGGGTACATTCTGGCTTGCGACACTCACAAGAGAAGTTCTACCGATGGTCGTCAATGGGTCTAAGCTCCGGCCCTATCACTGCTCACGATAAAAAAATAAAAAAATAATAATTTAAAAAAACTATAAGGGTGGCGGCAGTGGCATTTCAAATCAGGCTGCATTTCTTATTTTGAGAGTCAGTAATCATGCAAATTCATGAGTTATGATTCCTTGATCACCTATCATGATGCAGACTCGTAATTTGTTACACAGGAAGGCTGGGCATAAAAGGATGCAAACTCTGCCGAATCTGGCTTATTTGACGAGCTTGCGAGTAGAGAGAATATAGCGAACAGAGCGCATACTTCAAGCAAGAGTGTCGTCCACTAGAGCAACAAAGCAGACAGGTCACCGCAAGATGGCAATGTCTTTCTCTGAGTTCCATCTTCTGTACATCCCAGAGAAGATCTCATAGGAGCAGAAGGAGTGGTTCGAATGTAGAGGACTCATGCAATGTGCCATGATAGATTGGCAAAACATTAAGCCTCATCCTCAAGCAACAGAGATAGCGATGGAGATCGTCCGACACACAGAGGGAAATGACATCAATATTCAAGATATTAGTATCCAAATAGGACATGAAGAAGCACATTTAATAGTGGACTTGATCGCAGAACGGTTCCATGTGGCCAAGGAGGGTATCACGGCGAGCACAGAGGCTGTGGATACTGCAAAAATCTGTGCATTGCTCGACAAACCCTCCTCGGGTGAATACTACTTCGCACAGCTGTCGAACGACAACCCACTTAAGTGGGGTATGTTACTAATGACCATGGTGATTAACTTGCAGGCTAAACACTATGGTGTATCCCAGCAGCTCTTTGCACTGGTGAAGGAAGCGACGAAGACCCAGGTAAACTGGGCGGAAATTATTTTCCAAAAATTAAAGAAAGAAGTCCGGAGATTATTTCGACAGACCAGGCGAGCACTCAACGCAGTATTGGACTCCAAAGTGGGAGTGATCTTCTCGTAAGGCCAAGGAAGAAGTCGAGAGAAAGGCCAGGGAAGAAGCGGAGAGGAAGGCTAGGGAAGAAGAGGAAGAGGCAGTGCGAAAAGAGACTAAAGAAGAGCAGTCCCGGAGCAACAACAGGATCAAGGAGGACGTTCTACTGAGACCTCTTGTAGAATACCCATGTTACATATCTTTCAGGAATGTGGCCTAGTCGATAAATGGAAAACTTCTGAGGGCAGAGTGAAGTTACCCCCACTCAGGTCCATAGATGTGATATGCCCATGGATGTATAATAAGGAGACTATTCGACCAGAACTACTTGGAGATTTGGCTTGTGGGTTAGCCTAGAGTTCGGTAAAACTGGAAGATTTCCATAATAATTTTAATGCTATGATATTGGAAAAAGATAACTGGGTTGTAGAAAAGACGCAGATGACAGCTCAGATCACTCAGTTGCAAGAAGAGATAGAAGTAGTAAGGGCGGAGAACAAGGGTCATGATAGTCCTATTAATGAACAGCTAGTTGAAGAGTTGAATGATACTTTGATAGAAAATAATACTTCGAAAGTTACTGTGGAGGAAAAGTCCAAAATTATAGCTTGATTGCAAGCAGAGACTAGTCGCGTGCAGAAAGCAAATCAAAATTTAAAGAAAAGTAATAAAGAGTTAAATATGAAGTTGCAGAAAGCTAAGCAAGAAGCACAAAGGTTAAAAACCAAAGTTAAAGATCAGATTGGTGAACTGAAAAGACAAAGTATTTCGATCGTGGAATGGAGGAAAGATTGGCGGTCCGGAATTCAGAGTTTACAACGTTGGAAGAAAGATTACAAACAGTTCAAGAGACTCTGGATATTGTACAGGCTCAAGTTGTGGGAATTACTAAGTTAGAAAAGCAAGTAGCACAATGGAAGCAGCACTGTGCGGATGCCAACTTTGTGTTGGTAAATAATCAAGTGGAGGTGGAAAAGCTCCGGAAGGAGGCAAAAATTTTGGAAATTTCTTATCAGGCTATAGTAGAAGAAGTAATGAAGGATGCTACGGAGATTCAGACTAAACTAACGGAGTCTACATTAGCTTTTGATAAACTGATAGAAGGATTTCAATAGAAAATCCTAGACTCAGAAGTTTCCACCATTCGTTATAAAAGCCTTAGTCAACAAGCCTTAGAACCTAAGAAGTTTTTTGAAGCAGAAATGCTCTTAGCCGAAGAAAATCTTAGGGACATGTTCAATGAATTGCGCTATGATATAGAGAGAATAATGTTTTCCGAATTACAGAATCAAGATGATGATCTGTAAATTTTGTGTAATTTTGTACTTAGTGGTTTCGGATCCACCGTGCGTGCCAATGTTAGCAACCGGTGTGGTTGGGCTATTCTTTGTAATTTCCACTTTTGTAATAATGGTGTCATATTATGGATGCACACTCTTGAGTGAGGTGGCATAGAACCACATGGAATCACCCGAGAGAGCCATCTCTATGATTAGAGAGATTATTAACACTACACTTAGGAGTTTGGAGGTTCTCTCTATCCAGCTCTCACGAGAACAAAAGAAAGTGGTCGGGCGTGACTGGGCGGCGAACCAAGGCAAATATTTCTGTGTGACGTTGCGAAGCATGGAATAGCTATGGTATTAAAAGAAAGAATGCAATACTGGATTCAGAGCATAGATCCCTTAGTTAAGAAATAGTTGGGGTACCCCATACATATCATGTATGTTGGGATCTACAGAGAGGTACTTAGATCTAGTCTTTGTACCTAGGAACAAGTTGGTTTGGAACAGAAAGGGATATCCATTGTCACTTGTTGACTAAAACCAAACTAACTAGTTTGAGGACATGGGACTCATTTGGGTCCACTGATATGATTTTAGGATATGGGATTCATTAGAGTACATATTCCATTACATGGAATATATATTCGGTTTAGTGTAGGTATGACACCGTGAATTGGAAGAAGTTTTCACTGGCATAGGATGGTGGAAATGACTTCCCTTTGAGCACTCTTCTTCTATGGCAAGCGAGAAAAGGACTCATCATTCATGGCATCATGTCTCACTAGATCAGAGGAGAGCTCTTAGTAGACATCTCCTTAGGATTGAGAGTTATCCTTCATAGTTTAGAGAAGATTTATTCTTCTAGTAGAGGATGTGATAGGTGATTTTATCACAATTGGTATCACATACTCATTTTGAGTTTTTCAAGAAGGATAATTCCATCAGTTTGATTGGATCATATAGATCCATGCATAGAGGATGGTTGGCACATATATCTCTTTATTATGGATACACATGTGTTTATCATATCATTACTGACCATTTTAGTAGAGGGCTTTGACCCCTATAAGGAATTTATTTTCTCCACTCTTCAATATATACACCTTTATTAGTTAGGGGAGATGTGTTTTCCATCTTCATAGGAGTGTATGTAATGAGGGATTATGCATTACTTATGGAAGGGAGGAGCAAATGAATTCATAAGTTTCTCTTTTAAGGAAAGGAGAAAGTGGGAATAAGCTTAGAGATCGATGAGAGATCTCACTTTAGCTCAGAGGTCTCACTTTAGCTCATGTTCTTTGAAAGAAAAAAAAAAGAAAGGAAAATATGATTTCTTCATAGAAGAAGAATAGAGTATGTTGTCCTTTAGGAAAAAGAGGTGTTTGGGAAACATCTCGTAGTCTATATTTCAGAAGGAATACATTTCCTCAACTTTTCAATATAATTTTCGTTCACATGGGAGTATGATTCTCCACTATTTTGGGAGGAAAAAGTATGGAGAGCTTATATATGTGTTCTCAGTTATGGATGAGTAGAGCAAATGGATTCTAAAGGAGTCTCTTCCAAAGGGAAAGGGAAAGTGGAATAGGTTCCACTGCTAGACTCTTTTCCTTAGAAGAGATTGAATAGAGAGAGAGAGAGAGAGAGTTTCACTTTCTCACTTCTAGGTTGTCTAGATAGAAGTGGCACTCTTCTATCAAAGACAAGAGGGAGATCAGTTAATCATGATGGTTAGATTGAGTCTCACATAGAGACTCTAGAGAGGAGCAATTATGTTACTCCAATGATGGTCTTTATTCTTACTCCCAAAAGTGGAGTTTGATAAAAATTAACATCTGAAATTTTTTCCAAAAAGTGCAGGAAGGGGGTTTTTGAGGAAGTAGAATTCCTCCTTAACTTATTATTTTGATGAATCTAATGATTCGCCTATGAATTCCATACACCATATTCTCAGTATATATACTTTTTCCCATCCATCCGTAGCTATCGCACCTCTTTTTGCCTCTTCCAAAATGGGAATTTCTTAGATTCAGGTGCTGAAATTTTTTTCTCAAACTGTGATGGAAGGGGGTTTTTTGGAGCTTCAAACTCCCATCATACTGAGATATATTTTGGATTTCTTGATCGTATATGGAATTCAATACACTAAACTATAGGTATGCATGATTTTTCCTACCAAACTAAGAAAAATCGCGCTTCATTCCCCTTTCCGAAAATGGCTACTAGTCAAAAATAGCTCCTAAAATTTATGTGAAAAATCATGAAAGTAGGGTATTTTGAAAATAACCTAAGCTTGTGCTTCCTTGTTTCTTGAGATGATCTAGTTATTGACATTAGTTAGACTAGGAGTAGAATTATGACTCTTCTCTTTAGGGTCTTTGACTAGATGAGATGATCTAGTTATTGACATTAGTTAGACTAGGAGTAGAGTTATGACTCTTCTCTTTAGGGTTTATAGGAGATAGAGATATATCTAACCTATTAGGGTACCAAACTCCTAGTTGGTGTTACATCATGAGTATGATGAGTAAACATCAGTTAGGAGGATGGGTACTTAGGGATTATCTGAATCCCAAAGGGAATGCTTTCTGCATTCATATGGCAAACTACAGGAAAGAGAATATTTTAGAGTTTGCACAAGTGCCAAAAGATGCTCTTCCAATAGAACTTAGTCCAATGGTAAAGGATAACAAACCAGAGACTTCTAGGTTGGTGAAATGTATAGATTATATTTTATTACTAAGAAATTCTTATATATTAGATGATGGAATTACATAATCACAAGGTAGTTTAGATTAAACTATTACTTGTGAGTACACTCAAGGTTAGGGAGACCTAGAGTAGTATGAGGACAATCTATCATTCAGTCTTACATGGGTTTGGATTCATTTGTTATGGGACTTTGTTCTATACTTCAGAGGGTTCTATGGTTTATTATCTCCATTATTATATGGTCTAACCTATAAGCTTGACCCATTGCACTTGCTCTTCATATTCTTACTCCATAGAGGATACATCATATGGACTTAGCTTATTTGGATGAGGTTGTATGTTATGGGAGTGATAGTTTGGAAGTAGAGTGTACATGGGAGATAGTAGGCACCACTCAGACGGTTTCCCACCTTTGAGATGATCTCATATGAGATCTCTTAAGGGGAAGGATATGGGGAAACAACACACAGAGATGACCTTGTACATAGAGTACATGGGGTTCAAGGGAGTTCGAACACTTTCTTCTACCATTACGGACATTTCATTTACATTTTCGAGGAGGAAAATGCTTTCAAGGGGAAGGAAATGTCATATTATGGATGCACACTCTTGAGTGAGGTGGCATAGAACCACATGGCATCACTGGAGAGAGCCATCTCTATGATTAGAGAGATTATTAACACTACACTTAGGAGTTTGGAGGCTCTCTCTATCTATCTCTCACGAGAACATAAGAAAGTGGTCGGGCGTGGCTAGGCGGCGAACCAAGGCAAATATCTATGTGTGACGTCGCGGAGCATGGAATAGCTATGGTATCAAAAGAAAGAATGCAATAAATGGAGATGTCAAGAGTTTCCGGAATAATGGAGGTTTGGAATGGTGTGAAGTTCATCCTTACTTTTCTTACGCCATGCGGAGATGGGTTTTCAACGGGTTCTTCCGGATTCCGGACTCGACGATTACAGAAATGTTGATATGTAGAGTAGTGAAGGGAATGGATATACAGAACGGAGAATCCTTATAACTACAATGATATAATGACATTACCACTCTATTTCTGAAATGGATAACTATTGTTCTATGTAGTTAATGATTTTGAACTATTTATAAATGGTTTTATTTGTGCTAAATCATATTGAAGTAGTGAACAGAAATGCATATTTATGAATAGTAATATTTGTGAATCCCCGTTCCCGAACCTATTATTTGGGTGCTGTTAGTATTACGGCGAGCAGTGTCCAAACAAGCTCTACCACAGGGCTTTGAACATTATTTTCACTTGATGGGGGATATTTGATCCATGATCTTGTATAATTACTTGTACACTGTGTAACATGCCCATCAAGTGCAAGGTATATTTTGTATATTGTTGATATATTTAGGTAGTGATGTGTGTGAACACACTAGGACCACCGGGGCACTTTTTTCCCTCTTTAGGAGGTTTTTTCCAGCGGCTTGTATATATGCATATTGCCCTATGTTGGAGTTAGACGTGTACGGAAGCACGCGAACAACAAACCAAGGAGGAGGAAGAAGCCTAGAGCACAACACACAATATACAATATATTACCACTAGAATGTATAAAAGATTAGTCCCCCATTAGGGCAATAGGCATATATACACGTCAAGGGGAAAAACCTCCTAAAGAGGGAAAAAAGTGCCTCGGTGGTCCTAGTGTGCTCACACACATCACTACCTAAATATATCAGCAAATCCGCCCTTGGGAGTGATGCCATGAACAAGGAGCTAGCACTCATGTATAAGGAAGTGCCAAGCTATGTGGAATCAATCCACAAAAGGAAGTAAGCCCAAAGCTTTGCAGAGAGCTTCAAATTTCTCCCTAGGCAGAGCCTTCATGAAAAGGTCTGCAATGTTCTCCTACGTGGGCACATATGCCGAGATGATCTCTCCAGCAGAGAACCTCTCCTTGATAATGTACCTCAATGTGCTTAGTGCGAGCATGGAACATAGGGTTCCTCGCAACTATCAATGCACCCTGACTATCAATGAAGATGGTGGTGGCAAAAGACTGACCAACACCCAAATCAGCCATAAGGCATCTGAGCCACACACACTCAAGAGTCGCTGTGAAAGTTGCCCTATACTCACCCTCACAATTGGAAGTGGCTATATTAGGCTAGTTCTTCCTCATCCAAGATATGCATGAGCTACCAAGCATGAAGCAAGAATCACTAGTAGACACACGAGTGTCATAGCAACCAGCCTAGTCAGATCAAAAAAAGCATGTAAGTATGGTGGTAGTGATCCCCCCTTGGGATAAAATAATCCAACTAGCCAAGTAGCACTCAAGTAGTGAAAGATGTGCTTAACCGCCGCCAATGCTTGACACTTGGGCAATGCATAAACATGCTCATCTGTGAGACAGCAAACTAAATATCTGGCTGAGTAATGCATAAGTAAATCAAGCATCCAACATCCTAATGATAGAGAACAACATCAAATGCATCTCCAGCATCATGAAGACTCAATCATAAACCTATCTCCATATGAGTAGCAATAAGTTTACAGTCTTCAAGGCCAAAATGCTACAATGATGTGTCAATATATTTAGTTTGACACAAAGCCATTCCACCATCAACATGCATAAACTGAGTTCCCAAATAATGATGCAAATGCCCCAAATCAGACATCTCAAATGAGGCATGCAAATCAACCTTAAAATCAGCAATATGCTTCTCATGAGGACCAGTGAGGAGCATGTCATCAACATACACAACAATGATCAAAAGTACATCATTAGCATGCTTAACATATAAGGTGCGTTCAGTTGGACTGTTCTCAAAACCATGTGCAATCAAATAGGCATGTATCTTTTCATTCCAAGCACGTGGTGCTTGCTTTAAACCATATAATGCCTTCTTTAATCTGTGCACCTGGTTTTCATGCCCTTTCTGCACAAAGCCATGGGGTTGAAAAACATACACTTCTTCATGCAAGTCACCATTCAGAAATGTTTTTTTAATGTCTAGATGATGTACATTCCAACCATGATGAGTTGCAAGTGCATAGATGCTATTGTTGGAGCAAGTCTATGACAAGCCTAAGTATTGGCTTGAGTCTCACAAAGTCTTAGAAGAAGCTTTAAAAAGAAGACTATGTAAAGTTCACTTGTGAACTACCTCTTGTAATTTTTTGAAGAGTTTACTTAATGTAAAAGTAAGAGAATCTTAAGTGGTTGAGTCTACATGATCAAAAGGGAAAGAGGAGCCACGAATTCGTGATTTGTGGTAGGTAGAGAACCAAATCAATCATTGATTGATTGGAGAGTGATTGAGGGAAGTTAGCCTCCCAAACTCAACTATAAATAGATGGTAGTTTTAGTCGTGGTTAGAGAGACCTATGTGAAGACCTCCAAGAGCTGAGCTTTATGCCATATCAAGGTGTGATTACAAGGCACACATATGTATCAGTAAGTCATTGTATTGTACAAGCAATATACTTTCATTTTCATGATTATTTGAGTTCATCTTTCCTTGTTCTTGTGAAGTGTACTACTCACTGCCATTACTCTCAGTTTTTCTCAGTCAGCTTGTAGAGATGTTTTCTCTGCGCTTGGTGCATCAATTTCAGTGATTTAACTTGGTAAAGTTATCTCTATAAGTCTACTATATGCTCACAAATTTTCATGTCATTTGAATTTTGCAATCTTTAGTTATGTTCAGTTGAAGTCAACAGTGTTTGTGCATTTTCACTTCTGTGTCAGGTACCCGACTTTTTCACTCACATTGTCAGAACTATTTCTCAGCGGTTACTCATCCAAATTCAATGATTTAAAGCTTTTTGGATTCAGCTTACCGTCTAGTATAGCCATACAAATTTTCATAATCATTGGATTCCTACATTTTTAGTTATGTTGATTTTTCTGCTCACTGGTCTCAAACTGTAGCAGCCCGTGAAAATCGGGATAATGTCATCAGTTGTTAAAACTCATTTTCAATGTGTGGTTCATTATTTTTTATGAGATTACTCTTGAAAGTTAGCTCTTTAAGTTACCTAGAGTTCCCCAAGAGGAATTAAGCTAATTGCTGCTGTGCTCAGAGAATTATGTAAAACACTGGACAGGTGTATGAACCAAGAATAGCAAGTTTTCACCTCTGAGCTAACTCCAACTTATCTAATTTGATCTATCTTTTTGAGAGTGATCTTCCAAGGTACATAGGGTGTCTAATACATCCATTGGCAAGCTAAAAGGGCCCACCATATACTTATGGAGTTCATTTGGCTGGTGTAGATCAAGGATTTTGCAACACCTCTTCATCTTCAAGCACATACCTATCCATCTCTTCACAGTGGTATCAGAGCAAGGTTGGACAACATGGCAGATGGATTTCCTTCATCAATTGGCAAATTAGACAGAGGTAACTACTCAGCTTGGTCATTAAGAATGGAAGTCTATCTCCAAGGTAGAAGTTTATATGGTTATGTGGCTGGAGATGAAGTTATGCCAAGTTTCAGGAACAAAAGTCAACCAACACAAGAAGAGCAAGAAAGATTGAGCACATGGTGCTCCAAGGATGCACTTGCAAGGTCTTATCTCCTCAACTCTATCTCAGATTTTTTGTTGCCTCACATTAGAAGTTGTAAGACATCTCAGAAAGTGTGGGATGCACTTGAAGCTTTCTTTTCTTCAAGTACTAAAGCTAGGAAGCATCAACTATGGTTGGATTTCACAACTCTCAAGAAGGCTCCCAAACAAAATGTGACTGGTTTTGTCACAAAGCTCAAGGACATAGCGGATCAGTTGGGAAACATTGGAGAGGTAATAGATGAAGAGAAAATTGTAAGGCAGGTCATCAATGGCTTGAAGGCAGATGACAAGTGGGAAGCATTCACCACAGCTATGGATTTGTACATGGACATGCATGTACCTGATTTCAATACACTCATTGGACAACTACTTACTCAAGAGGCAAAGCTTATAAAAAATGGAGAAAGCTCTAAAGGTAATCAATCTTCAGCTTTATACATTGATAAAAGCAAGTCCAAAGATAACAAAGGAAAAGCAAAGAAAGTGGATGATGAAGCAGGTACATATCAAGCTAACTATGCATGTAGAGGAAGACATGGCAGAGGTAGAGGAAGAGAAGGTAGACAAGGCAGGGGGAGATCCCAACACTCCAACTCATGTTCTATTTGTGGATTAACTAATCATACAACTGAAAATTGCTTTAGAAATTCCAGGAATCAAAGAGGCAGAGGATACAATAGAGGAAGTTATGGCTACTCAAAAGGAAGGTTCAACAATTATCATGGCAACTACAACAACTACAGTCATTCAAACTATCAAGGAGGCTACAAAGGAAGGAGAGACTACAATAACTACACAGAAGACTCAAACAAAGAGGATTCATTATTGATCATGAACATGGCTATGCCACAAGGTAAATCTGATGAGCATGTTTTCTACATAGATTCAGGTTGTTCAAATCATGTGGTAGGAAATGTGGCACTCCTATCAGATTTAGAAGATCCAAGGAATAAGCATGAGGTACAAACAGGAGATGATACAAAACATCTTGTGGAGAAAATAGGCAATGTCAAAGCACCTGATGGAAACATCAACCTACTCAGTAAGGTACTCTATGTCCCTACCATTACAAAGAATTTGATAAGTGTTGGGCAGATAGTAGAGAAAGGGTTGCAAGTCAGGTTCACAAAAGCATGAGCATTTGTTGAAGATCCAAGTCAAGGATTCAGAAGAATTGCAAAAGGTGAAAAGATAGGTAGATTGTTCACATTTGAATTACAGGACACTAGAAACATTGCTCTCTTTAATTATGGTAGTCGGACACTCACAGAATTGGAAGTATGGCACAAAAGGTTAGCACATATTGGTGAAAGTTCATTAAAGCAAATCTGCAGGGACCAAAGTGTACTTGGACTCCCTAATTTGTCAAAACAACATATGATTTATAAGTGTAGTGCATGTCAATTTGGAAAGTCTCACAGGTTACCATTCATGAAGAAAGGTTATATGCATGGAGATCTCTTGGAGTTGGTTCATACAGATGTATGGGGACCTAGCAAGGAAGCTTCAATATCTGGATCAAGGTATTAGGTTTCCTTTATTGATGATTGCAGCAGATGGACTATCCTATTCTTTATGAAACACAAAGATGAAGTTTTTTCATGTTTCAAAAGATATTTGGCTCTTGTGGAGAATCAAACAGGTAAATCACTAAAAAGGCGAAGGTCAGATGGAGGGGGAGAATACTTCTCCCATGAGTTTGATTCTTTTCTTCAAGAAAGAGGAATCAAAAGAGAGGTAACTACAAGGTACACTCCTGAGCAAAATGGAGTGGCAGAAAGGAGGAATGGGACAATTGTTGAAGCTGCAAGGTCTATGTTAAATGAAAAGCATTTACCTAATTACTTATGGGCTGAGGCTGTATCTACAGCTACTTACTCGATTAACAGGTTGCCTTCGAAATCCCTTGATGGGATGACTCCATATGAGGCTTGGAATGGAAGAAGACCAAGCTTAGATCATTGTAAAATTTTTGGATGTATTGCTTTTGCTCATGTTCCTTCACAAGTTAGAGGCAAGATGGATCCAAAGGCAGAAAGGTGTGTATTTATTGGATATGACAACAATCAAAAGGGCTACAGGTTATACAACCCTACCAACAAAGGATTCTTGGTAAGCAGAGATGTAATTTTTGATGAGAACAATTCATGGTATGAAGATTCATGCAGGAAGATCAATTTACCATATGATCTTGAAGAAGATTTTCCAAAGCTTGGTAGAGAACAATCAAAGATTGAAGAACAAGACACCTCGGAGGATGATGAAGAATCTCACATGGAAAAGGTCAAAGCATGGAAGTCTAAAGGTAAAGCAAAATTGCAGGAACTTGGACATGAGGCAGAATCATCACATCATGGCCTAAGAAGATCTATGAGGGAAAAGAAAAAACCAGAAAGGTATGGGTTTGACACCTCATTAGTAACTAAACATTCTATCTACATAGCACAGGACATAAACCAAGAGGAGCCATCATCATTTGAAGAGGCCAAAGCAAAAACAGAATGGAAGCATGCAATGAAGGAAGAGATTGAAGCACTTGAGGAAAACAACACTTGGGATTTGGTGCCCAAGACTTCATCCATGAAGGTAATAGGCTCAAGATGGGTCTATAAACTCAAGAAGAATTCTGATGGTTCAATTAACAGGTATAAGGCAAGGCTTGTAGCAAAAGGCTTTGCACAAACTCAGGGAATTGATTATGAGGAGACCTTCTCTCCTGTGGCAAAGATGCCTACTATTAGGGTTTTGCTTAGTATTGCCTCTTCCAAGAATTGGAAGATACTTCAACTAGATGTAAAGAATGCATTCTTGAATGGTTGGATAACAGAAGAGGTATATATGGCACAACCACCTGGTTTTGAGAACCAAGTTTATCCTGATTATGTGTGTAAACTTAACAAAGCATTGTATGGTCTCAAGCAAGCTCCAAGAGCTTGGATTTTCAGGCTTGTTTCATTCTTGCAGGACAAAGGCTTTCAACCAAGCAAGGTAGATCCTTCACTCTTTATTAAAAAGAGTAATTCTGAGGTCATCTACCTATGTGTATATGTAGATGATATTATATTGACAGGAAATGGTGCAGATGGTATGAAGAAGATCACTGAAGATCAGATGAGAGAAGAGTTCAAGATAAGTGATTTGGGTTCACTTACCTACTTCCTAGGTTTAGAAGTTTTCTACAAAGATCATGGTTTGTTTCTCACTCAAAGAAAGTACATTAAGGACATGTTGGCAAAATTCAAGATGCAAGATTGTAAGATTGCAGGTACTCCAATGGAGGTCAATCACAAATTGAGCTCACATGAAGGTGAACTCATAGAGGACATCACATCATATCAAAGTCTAGTGAGTAGTCTCAATTATGCCACATTGACAAGAGTAGATATATGTTACAGTGTGAGTGTGCTAAGTCAATTTATGCACACGCCAAGGAAACCATATATGGATGCTGCCAAAAGGATTCTCAAGTATCTCAAAGGAACCATAAATGAAGGAATTTATTATCCTTATGTATCTGATTTAGGTTTGAATCTATTTTCTGATGCAGATTGGGCTGGCTCCAAGGAAGATAGAAGGAGCACTTCAGGTTATCTTACCTTTGCAGGTTCAAAGCTTATTTCATGGTCATCCAAGAAGCAACCCACAGTTGCTCTCTCTCCTACTGAAGCTGAATACAGAGGTCTTGCCATAGCTACTCAAGAAGCTATGTGGATGAAGACATTGTTCAAAGATCTTGGATTGGAGTTTGGAACTCCAACTATTTTTGGTGACAATATGAGTTCTATTCATTTGGCTGCTAATCCTATTTTTCATGCAAGGACTAAACATATTGAAGTTCATTATCACTATGTACGAGAAAAGGTTCTAAGCAAAGAGATTCAAAAATCATATGTGTCCACTCATCAACAATGTGCAGATATTCTAACCAAAGCATTGGATGGTACAAAGCTTTGCAAATTCAAGGCTATGATTGGTTTGCAGGTAATCTTGGAAGATTGAAGACCTCAAGCATACTTGGCTTGAGGGGGAGCTGTTGGAGCAAGTCTATGACAAGCCTAAGTATTGGCTTGAGTCTCACAAAGTCTTAGAAGAAGCTTTAAAAAGAAGACTATGTAAAGTTCACTTGTGAACTACCTCTTGTAATTTTTTGAAGAGTTTACTTAATGTAAAAGTAAGAAAATCTTAAGTGGTTGAGTCTACATGATCAAAAAGGGAAAGAGGAGCCACGAATTCCTGATTTGTGGTAGGTAGAGAATCAAATCAATCATTGATTGATTAGAGAGTGATTGAGGGAAGTTAGCCTCCCAAACTCAACTATAAATAGATGGCAGTTTTAGTCGTGGTTAGAGAGACCTATGTGAAGACCTCCAAGAGCTGAGATTTATGCCATATCAAGGTGTGATTACAAGGCACACATATGTATCAGTAAGTCATTGTATTGTACAAGCAATATACTTTCATTTTCATGATTATTTGAGTTCATCTTTCCATGTTCTTGTGAAGTGTACTACTCACTGCCATTACTCTCAGTTTTTCTCAGTTAGCTTGCAGAGATGTTTTCTCTGAGCTTGGTTCATCATTTTTAGTGATTTAACTTGGTAAAGTTAGCTCTATAAGTTTACTATATGCTCACAAATTTTCATGTCATTTGGATGTTGCAATCTTCAGTTATGTTCAGTTGAAGTCAACAATGTCTGTGCATTTTCACTTCTCTGTCAGGTACCCGACTTTTTCACTCACCTTGTCAGAGCCATTTCTCAGTGGTTACTCATCCAAATTCAATGATTTAAATCTTGTTGGATTCAGCTTACTGTCTAGGATAACCATACAAATTTTCATAGTCATTGAATTCCTAAATTTTGAGTTATGTTGATTTTTCTGCTCACTAGTCTCAAACTGTAGCAGCCCGTGAAAATCGGGATGATGTCATCAATTGTTAAAACTCATTCTCAGTGTGTGGTTCATTATTTTTTATGAGATTACTCTTTAAAGTTAGCTCTTTAAGTTACCTAGACTTCCCCAAGAGGAATTAAGCTAATTGCTGCTATGCTCAGAGAATTATGTAAAACACTGGACAGGTGTATGAACCAAGAATAGCAAGTTTTCACCTCTGAGCTAACTCCAACTTATCTAATTTGATCTATCTTTTTGAGAGTGATCTTCCAAGGTACATAGGGTGTCTACTACATCCATTGGCAAGCTAAAAGGGCCCACCATATACTTCTGGAGTTCATTTGGCTGGTGTAGATCAAGGATTTTGCAACACCTCTTCATCTTCAAGCACATACCTATCCATCTCTTCACAGCTAGGAACAGTATTCATTCGGCATGTAGGTGCAAAGGTCTCATCAAAATCAATGCCTTTTTCTTGCGCATAACCCTTTGCAACAAGACTATCCTTATACTTGTCCATCAAGTTTACACTTCAGCTTGTATACCCATTTAGTGCCAATGGCCTTCTTGCTAGGATGCAAGTCACATAAAGACCAGGTACCATTTTTCATGATAGCATCATATTTAGATTGCATTGCACCCATCCAATGTTCAGAATTTTGTGCTTCATCAAACGAAATAGGCTCAATCTCATCATAGAGACTAGAGGCAGCCATAACATAGCAATCTGATGCAAAACAGGCACTATGAGAGCCTAAACGAGTATGGTATGACAGAGATGCATTTAATTTGCTATAACACAAAGTCTGCACCAACCATTTTGGCATACTTTTTGCCAACTCAATATCTGCTCTCTCATCAACTCAATATCTGCATCATGTAAATCTACATTAGAAATAGAATGATCTACATCATCACATGAAACCTGTAAAGGCTGAGAAGTTGCCTCATTAGGACCAACACTAGACTGTCCACCTATAAAAAGAGGCAGCAAAGTATCATACATGTCTTTGGAGCTAACAGATGTCTCTTTCGTACATGAAAGTAAAGGATGAATAGCATCTTCCACGAAAACAACATCATGGCTAACCAAAATGCATTTAGTCTATGGATGATACAAACGATAGCCTTTTCTTTCACAATTGTAACAACAAACATTTTACTGCTTTTTTATCTGATTTCATGCGATGTTGTTCAGGCATTAATGCATATGCTAGAAAACCAAAAACATGTAGATGAGCAACAGATGGATTGCAACCATGCCAAGTCTCATATGGAGTGATAGACTGCAGTGCTTTAGTGGGACACCTATCAAGTACATATGTTGCACACATGATAGCCTCAAGCCAGAAACTATGTGGTAAAGCTTGACTCTTGACCATACACATCACCATCTCCATGAGTGCCCTGTTCTTCCATTCAGCAAATCCATTTTGTTAAGGTGTATATGGCACTGTACACTGATGTTTTATCCCACGTTCACCTAGAAATGAATTAAAGTAAGAAGACATATATTCCCCAGGTCGATCAGAATGGAGGGTTCCCTTTTTACATGCTGACAGATTTTCAGCCAAAAACAAAAACTGTTTGAAGCACATGAACAATTTGGACTTTGCTTTCAATGGATACCCATGCATGTCTAGAAAAATCATCAATGAAAGTCACGAAGTAAAGATACTTTCCAAAAGATGGTGTCTACATAGGACCATAGACATCACTATGTACAAGCTACAATTTCTGGGTAGCTCGAACTAAACCATCTTTTGGGAAGGATGAACACTGCATTTTGCCCAAAATACAGCCTTCACATACATGTTTACCAAGTGCCTCAATTTTGGGCAAAGAAAACATGATATCAAATTTGTGCAGGCATATCAAACTAGCAAAATTTAGATGACCAAAGTGTGCATGCCAAAGCTCTGCATTTGACATAGCATGAGAATCATGTACTGCACATGCTGAATTGTTCATAGATGTTTGTTAGTCTATGAGCTTATATAAACCATGACATAAAATGCCAAAAGCAATAATCATGTCACCATTTGATAGATCATGAACTGTACATCTGTCATCAATAAATTTCACAACCAAGCCAATCTTGGCTAATGCAAAAACTGATAACAGATTTTTCTTGATCCCCGGTGCAAATAAAGCACCTTACAAAGTGAAAGAACTACCATCAAGAGTAGTCAGAATGATCTTACCAACTCCCATGATAGGATAAGAGAGGTTGTTGGCGCATGTGATAGTATTCCCTGTAGGGGTAGGCTAAAGTGAAGTGAAGAAACTGCGTTGCAAGGTAATATGTTTAGTTGCCCCACTATCAAAGTACGAAACATCTAAGTATATTGCAAACATACACTATTCAGGAGAAGATGGGTCAAAACTACAAACAGTAGTAAACGTCCATTCTTCATTCAGCATAAGATTAGCAGAATCTCTTTTTGGTGTGGAGACCTCTACAACAACCATTCCAACCTCTTTTTTCTTTGCCTCTTTTCTAGCTAGTTTTGGACAGTTCTTTATGATATGATAGTTTCCTTTACAATACTTACAAAAGAATTTCTGCTTTTCTAATTTCTTCTCATCTTTTTCTTGCTTCTTCAAATGTGTAGCATTTTCATATTTTTGCTTACTAGTAGATGAGCTCCATTTACCTTTGCCCTTCTGACTAGCAAGGAAAGCTTGATCTGCAACACGCATAATGGACCTGTTCTGCCTAGACTGATCTTCCTGCAATAGAACAGAGACTAACTCCTCAAATGTCAAGGCATTTGGGTTTCCTTTCATCATTAAACGAAGAGTAGAAGCAAAACTCTGATATGAATCAGGAAGACAATTCAGAATGGTCTACACAAGTGAGCTATATGGTATAACTTCATCAGCAAAAATCAATTGTTCCTTCAAGTCTTTGATCTTTGTTAGAAAATTATCCATAGAATCACCTTCATTCATATGCTCACTCTCCAACTGTTTTCAGAGGTAAGCAGCACGAGCCTCATTCCTAGCCTGCTACAATGTGGTAAGTGTATCCCAAGCATCCTTAGTTGTTATGCAAGAGTGAATGTGAGGAATAATGGCATATTTTACAGACAAGGCTATCAATGCATGTGCCTGAGCATCTCTACCATCCCAACAAATTTGCTCTACAGTAGGTGCAACAGAAACCACAACATGAACAAGAATATGAAGAATATCAACATCTTCAATGCCATCTACATCAGCTTCAATACCTATATTTGTAGGTGTAATAGGATGTTTTTCAACACCGTACACAATGTTCCATAGTCCTTTTGCAACCAATACATGTCGCATCATATAAGCTCACAATGGGTAATTGGTACCGTCCAACTTATCCTCAATAGCCAACATACGGAATACATCACTGCTTTCAGCTATGGCCATTGATTGAAATAATGTGATGCAGAAAAATGATTGTATCTGAAAAAGTTGAACACAACTACCCTGCCAAGTTTTGCTAAACTTGTAGCAAACTTTGAGATGCTTATATTGGCGAATCGAAACCTATATATACCTTTGGCACAAAAAGATGAAATAGGTTGCAGAAGCACTATGATAGTGTGTTCGGAGGTCGAAACAAGATGAGATCATGATTTTGGCACCACAAAGCAAAACAGTTTTGATCCACTAATCACCCTGAGTATGCACACCAAATTTTGTGTGATTCTGAGACTACAACCGGAGGGGTGTCGACGATGCCCTAGATGAAGTGGCGACCTTCTCTGCTACCAATTGTTGGAGTTAGACATCTACGGAAGCATGCGAACAACACAAGGAAGAAGAAGAAGCTTGGAGCACAACACACAATACAAAATGTATTACCACTAGAATGTACAAAAGATTAGTCACCCATTAGGGCAATAGGTATATATAAAAGGGGGGGGGGGAACCTCTTAAAGAGGGAAAAAAGTGCCCTAGTGGTCCTAGTGTGTTCACACACATCACTAACTAAATATATAATCAAATCCCCCCTGGGAGTGATGTTGTGAACAAGGAGTTGGCACTCATGTATAAGGAAGTGCCAAGCTATGTGAAATCAATCTTTGTATATACACCTATTGCCCTAACGGGTGACTAATCTTTTGTACATTCTAGTGGTAATACATTCTTTATTGTGTGACTCGACAGGGTAGTTCTATCCAACTTTCTGAGATATAGTCATTTTTCTGCATCAGAGTATTTTAGTCAATGGCCATGGCTGAAAGCAATGATGTATTTCGTATGATGGCTGTTGAGGATAAGTTAGATGGTACGAATTACCCATTATGGACTTATATGATCTGTCATGTATTGGTTGCAAAAAGACTATGGAATATTGTGCAAGGTGTTGAAAAATGTCCTATTACACCTGCAAATATAGGTATTGAAGCTGATGCAGATGGCATTGAAGATGTTGATATTCTTCAGATTTCTGTTCGTGCTGTGTTTCCTGTTGCACCTACTATAGAGCAAATTTGTTGGGATGGTAGAGATGCTCAGGCACATGCATTGATAGCCTTGTCTCTCACGTGCCATTATTCCTCACATTCGCTCTTGAAGAACATCAAAGGATGCTTGGGATACACTTACCACTTTATACTAGGCAAGGAATGAGGCTCGTGTTGCTTACCTCTGAAAATAGTTGGAGAGTGAGCACATGAATGAAGGTGATTCTATGGACAATTTTTCGACAAAGATCAAAGACTTGAAGGAACAATTGATTTCTGTTGATAAAGTTATACCAGATAATTCACTTATGCAGACCATTCTGAATGGTCTTCTTGATTCATATCAGAGTTTTGCTTCTACTCTTCGTTTGATGATGAAAGGCAATCCAAATGCCTTGACATTTGAGGAGTTAGTCTCTGTTCTGTTGCAGGAAGGTCAGTTTAGGCAAAACAGGTCCATTATGTGTGTTGCAGATCAAGCTTTCCTGGCTAGTCAGAAGGGCAAAGGTAAATGGAGCTCATCTACTAGTAAGAAAAAATATGTAAATGTTGCACATTCAAAGAAGGAAGACAAAGATGAGAAGAAATTAGAAAAGCACAAATTCTTTTGCAATACTGTAAAGGAAACGATCATGTCATAAAGAACTATCCAAAAGTAGCTACAAAAGAGGCAAAGAAAAAAGAGGCTAGAATGGTTGTTGCAAAGGCCTCTACACTGAAAACAGAATCTGTTAATCTTGTGTAGAATGAAGAATGGGCGTTTACTACTATTTGTAGTTTTGACCCATCTTCTCATGAGCAGTGTATGTCTGCAATAGACTCAGATGTTTGGTACTTTGATAGTGGGGCAACCAAACATATCACCTTGCAGTGAAGTTTCTTCACTTCACTTTGAGCCTGCCCCTATAGGGAATACTATCACATGTGCCAACAACTCCTCTCATCCTATTATGGGAGTCGGTAATATTCTTTTGAATACTATTGATGGTAGTCCCTTTACATTTCCAAATGCTTTATTTGTGCTAGGGATCAACAAAAATCTGTTATCAGTCTCTACATTAGCCAAAATTGGCTTGGTTGTGAAATTTGTTGATGACAAATGTACAATACATGATCTATCAAATGGTGATGTGATTATTGCTTCTGGCATTTTATGTCATGGGTTGTATAAGCTCATAGACTATGAAAAATTAGTGAATGATTTAGCATGTGCAATGCATGGTTCTCAGGCTATGTCAGATGCAAAGCTTTGGCATGCATGCTTTGGTCATGTGAATTTTGCTAGTTTGTTATGCCTGTAGAAATCTGAAATGGTGCCCTCTTTGCCCAAACTTGAGGCACCTGGTACACATGTATGTGAAGGTTGTATCAAAATGCAGCGTTCCTCCTTCCCAAAAGATGGTTCAGTTCAAGCTACTCAGAAATTGTAGCTTGTTCATAGTGATGTCTGTGGTCCTATTCAGACACCTTCTTTTGGGAACTATCTTTACTTCGTGACCTTCATCGATGATTTTTCCAAGCATGCATGGGCATATCCATTGAAAGCAAAGTCTGAAGTCTTTATGTGCTTCAAATAGTTTTTGGTTTTGGCTGAAAATTTGTCAGCATGTAAAATGGGCACCCTCCATTTTGATCGAGGGGGAAATATATGTCTTCTAAAATTAATGCATTTCTGGCTGAATGTGGGATAAAACATCAGTGTACAGTGCCATATACACCTCAACAAAATGGAGTTGCTTAACAGAAGAACATGTCATTCATGGAGATGGCGAGTTGTATGGTCAAGAGTCAAGCTTTACCACATAGTTTTTGGCCTGAGGCTGTTATGTGTGCAGTATATGTACTTAACAAGTGCCCCACTAAAGCGCTGCAGTCTATCACTCCATATGAGGCTTGGCATGGTTGCAAGCCATATGTTGCTCATCTATGTGTTTTTGGTTGTTTGGCATATGCATTAGTGCCTGAACAACAACATAGAAAATTGGATGATAAAGCAATGAAATGTATTTTTGTTGGGTACAATTCTGAAAGCAAAGGCTATCGTATGTATCATCCAAAGAATAAATGCATTTTGGTTAGTCGTGCTATTGTTTTTGTGGAAGATGTTATTCAACCATTACTTTCATGTACTAAGGACACATCTGTTAGCTTCAAAGACATGTATGATACATTGTTGCCTCTTTTTATAGGTGGACAGTCTAGTGTTGGTCCTAATGAGGCAAACTCTTAGCCTTTATAGGTTTCATGTGATGATGTAGATCATTCCATTTCTGATGCATATTTACACTTGATGAAAGAGCTGATATTGAGGAGGCGAAAACTATGCCAAAATGGCTAGTGCAGACTTTGCATGATAGCAAATTAGATGCATCTCTATGACATCATACTCAATCAAGCTCTCATAGTGCCTCTTTTGCATCAAATTTCTATGTTATGGCTTCCTCTAGTCTATGTGATGAGCATGAGCCTATTTTGTTTGATGAAGCGCAAAATTTTGAAAATTGGATGGCTCCTATGCAATCAAAATATGATGCTATCATGAAAAATGGTACCTGGCCTTTATGTGACTTGTGTCCTGGGAAGAAGGCCATTGGCACTAAATGGGTATACAAGCTAAAGCATAAGCCTGATGGAATAGTTGACAGGTATAAGGCTAGGATTGTTGCAAAGGATTATGCCCATGAAAGAGGCATTGATTTTGATGAGAGGTTGCTCGTACATGTCGAATGACTACTATTCATAGCATATGTGCACTTGCAGCTCATCATGGTTGGAATGTACGTCAGTTGGACATTAAAACTCCATTTTTGAATGGTGAGTTGCATGAAGAAGTGTATGTTCTTCAGCCCCATGGCTTTGTGCAAAAAGGGCATGAAAACCAAGTGTGCAGATTGAGGAAGGCATTATATGGTTTACAGCAATCACCACGTGCTTGGTATGAGAAGATACATGCCTATCTAATTGCACATGGTCTTGAGAACAATCCGACTGAGAGCACCTTATATGTTAAGCATGCAAATGATGTGCTTTTGATCATTGTTGTGTATGTTGATGACATGTTGCCCGCTAGTCCTCATGAGAAGCATATTGCTGATTTTAAGGCTGATTTGCATGCCTCATTTGAGATGTCTGATTTGGGGCATTTGCATCATTATTTGGGCATTCAGTTTATGCAAGTTGATGGCGGAATATATTTGTGTCAAACAAAATATATTGACATATTATTGCAGCATTTTGGCCTTGACAACTCCAAAAATATTGCCACTCCTATGGAGAAGGGTTTGTGATTGAGTCTTCATGATGTTGGAGATGCATTTGATGTTGTTCTCTATCAGTAGGCTATTGGATGCTTGATTTACTTATGCATTACTCGACCAGATATTCAATTTGTTGTCTCACAAATGAGCAGGTTTATGCATTGCCCAGGTGTCAAGCATTGGGAGGCGGTCAAGCGCATCTTCGCTACTTAAGTGGTACCTGGATACTTGGATTGTTTCATCCCAAGGGGGCATCACTATCGCCAAATTTACATGCTTTTTCTGAATCTGACTCGACTAGTTTCTATGACACTCGTGTGTCCACTAGTGGCTTTTGCTTCATGCTTCGTAGCTCATGTATATCTTGGTTGAGAAAGAAGCAGCCTACTGTGGTGACTTCTAGTTGTGAGGCTGAGTATAGGGTAGCTTTCACAGCAACTGTTGAGTGTGTGTGGCTCAGATGCCTTATGGCTGATTTGGGTGTTGGTCAGTCTTTTGCCAGTACCATCTTCAATGACAGTCAGAGCACATTGGCAGTTGTGAGAAACCCTGTGTTCCATGCTCGCACTAAGCACATTGAGGTGCATTATCATTATGTCATGGAGAGTTTCTCTGCTGGAGAGATTAGCTTGGCATATGTGCCCATGCAGGAGAACATTGGAGATCTTTTTACAAAGGCTTTGCCTAGGGAGAAGTTTGAAGCTTTCTGCAAAGCTTTGGGGTTACTTCCTTTTGTGGATTGATTCCACATAGCTTGGCACTTCCTTATACATGAGTGCCAGCTCCTTTTCACCAAATCACTCCTAGGGGGGATTTGTTAATATATTTAGGTAGTGATGTGTGTGAACACACTAGGACCACATGAATTTTGAGATTCGACCATATTTGTAAAACCTAAAAGTTATGTTTCGTGCTCTCTGTGTACTGGGTAGTTCCACATACTATCTAGCTCTATGTAAAGTATCGTGCTTGTCATTTGAAGCTTGATTTTTGGTAGTGAGGGCATCATCATGGAGCTCTCACAAAGGAGAACCCATTGTGGTGCATTAGCATCACACCACTTTATCCCAAGCATGTTTTACTAGCTTGCACAAGCAAATGTGAGGGATAATAGCACGTTTGATAGACAAAGTTGACAATGCATGTGCCTATGCAACTTTGCCATCCCAACAAAGTTTCCATGTAGTAGATGCAATAAGAACTGCAACAGGACCCAAAAATTGAAGATCATCATCTTCAACACCATGTGCATCACCTTCAATCACTATATGTGTAAGTGTCATAAGATGTTTTTCAACACCCTACGCAATATTCTACAAGACTTTTGTTACTAGTACATGATGCATCATGTATGCCCACAATGGGTAATTAGTACTATCCAACTTGTCCTCAATAGCCATTACTGAAACGAGCTTTTCTAGACTTGTAATAGACTTTGAGATGTTTTTACTAGCAAATCAAAACTTGTATATACGTTTGACACGAAAGGATGAAATTGCCTAAATAGTCATTGTGATAGCGCATTAGGAGGTAAAATGAGTTCACATCAAAATTTCAATGCCATGTAGTGAAGCCTTTTTGAAAATCACCTCAAGTATGTTCAAGAATTTTTGCATGATTTTGAAACTTGTGACTAGAGGGATATCAATGATGCCCTAGAGAAAGCACGAACCTATTCTGATACCAATTGTTGGATTTTGAGGTCTACTAAAGCACACAAACAACACCTTGAAGAAGAATTATCTTGGAGAATAACACAATACTGAGTGCATTACCAAGTGAATGTACAAAGATAAGTGACCCGTTCGCGTTATAGGCATATATACAAGCTGAGGCCAAAAAAACTCCTAGAGAGGGACAAAAGTGCCCTACTGATTCTAGGTGTCTTCAAACACATCACTACCCAAAGATATCAACAATGAGGAGCTAAACAACATGTTGATAAACTTGTCTTCCCCTTCATGGGGGTTCAAACTTTTTTCAACCTTTCTCTTTGTATTACAAAAGCCATAGACTGCCTAAATAAGGGGGGGCTCTTATGAGTCTTCATTCTATAGTTTGGTTGAGCAAGGAAGCTCTCGACAGTAGGCATCTTGGGAATGTCATCAACAAAATTGATTGGCACCTCTCCTTCCATATATTCCACATAGCACCCCTAATAGCATTCCAAAGGGTTAAGAACAAAGCAATTGCTTCCCCCAAGATATCTTGCTACCAACATATCTTTATCTAAAGCTTAAGAATCCACTACAGAAACATGTCAAATTCTCTGACTTTTGGGGTGCAAACAAGAGATGTCTAGTGCCCTCCACTTCCTTCGATTGTCTCTTGCACAAAGGGGGGGTATTTATCATCTTATGGGCTCCAACATTAGTCCAAACGCTTTTGTGGATAATTTTCCATTACAAAAGAACCATCTTCATTGAGATCAAAGGATACAAAGGGAAAGGAATATGAGTTTCCATCTTGAACCAAGACCACTATGTTCCCAATTCGCGGTTTAGTAGTTAGATAAATATCATACTTTTTTTGGATTTTCGAAATATCTTCAATGTTATTGACCTTCTCCCAAAAAATACCTCATATGCACGTTCACTACAACACATCGAGGGTATACCGAGGCTGCTACCGAGGAAATCGAACGGGCATGATTTCTTCACGATGTTGGTGTTGCAGTCGGTATAGGCGTCGGAAAGAAAGCGCCAGTATGGCGCCGGTATAGTCGTCGGTATAAGCATCAGAATTTTCGACGCTTATACCGACGCATATACCGACGTCCGCGCTGGGCATACCGGCGCATATACCGACGACCATACTGGAGCTACCGGCGCATATACCGACGACCATACCTGTACAAATTTTTTTGGGCAGAGTGTGTTGTCTTTTGCTATAGCATGATGTTGTTTAGCAAAAGACAATACACTCTGCCCAACTGAGTACATGTTTTATGTACTCTAATGGCAACCAAAACATAAACTTATATGAGCAAAAATGAAGTACGATTCATGTACAGAAAGTCGTATATTCCATAAATGAAAAATGTACCAAAGTGTGACAAAGCACTTCCATATAGGAATCGAATACAAAATTATGGTACATCATTGCCACATAGGAGTGTAATACAAAATTGTGGCAATGTGACAAAAAACTTCCATATAGGAATCGAATACAAAATTATGGTTCATCATTGTCGTATGTGAGTGTGATACAAAATTGTGGCATTGATCAAAATATTTACACCTGCAATCCTGCAACAAAACATATGTATAAAATAAGACCAATTAATATGACATTTATAAACAACAATTAGAAACACGAAACCAAGATATAACTTTACCTAATCAAGAATATTCTCCCATGAGACGATTGCACCGCATCCCTCTAAGTCTTGTAACAGTGCAGTCAGTCCATGTCGAAATCCATATGATTCTTCAGTTCGCGTTGGAGGACGACCCACTGCCAACTCCTATAGTAAATATGTAAAATGTTAGATGAATATACATAATATACTTAACACAAACAACTTCAATAATTAACATCATACTTACAAATTGGTAGCGCATACTGTCGTATCCACCGCTACCTAAATGCGACGTTCCAACCGTATCTAAATGTGTGGCTGCCGCATCTCTCTGTTGACGATACCGATCAGGAGTATGTTGATGCTCATCCTGAATCGATTCCCATTCTTCGGCATCTAGCCATACAGGCTTCGGTAAGCCTGCTTTGAAAGCATCGCGAGCTTCCGATCGTCGATGCGACATCACCTCGTGTGTTGTATGTTGAATTCAATCAGAACTCACAATAGGATTGATAGGTGCTGGCCGGTACTCTTCATATATGCATTGTGTGATATGATTTCTAGAGTCTCTATCATGTTCTGTCCATTTTAACATTACTGAATGACCAAATTCGATAGAGCAGAGTTGTCGAATATGTTGATGCATTGACTTCCCCGCCGCATCCATAACTGGAGCTCCATTACGGATATGATATATCTTCGATTCGTCATGATCGTGTGCACCCCAAGGTGTACGTGGAGATCCCATCTGATGCAATATGAAAATATCATCTCATCCAATGTATATATATGCATGCTTAAGCTTGTATACATATGCATTCATGTATACATATGCATATGCATTCATGTATGCATATGCTTGCTTGTATGCATATGCATGCTTAAGCTTGTATACATATGCATATGCTTGCTTGTATATGTATACATGTATACATATACATATGCTTGCTTGTATGCATATGCATTCATGTATGCATATGCTTGCTTGTATGCATATGCATATGCTTTTTTGTATATGTATACATGTATACATATAGATATACATATGCTTGCTTGTATGCATATGCATTCATGTATACATATGCACATGCATATGCATACATGTATACATATACATATGCATATGTTTGCTTGTATACATACATGTATATATACATGTATGTATATGCATACATGTATGCATATGCATATGCATTCATGTATACATATCCATATACATATACATATGCATATCCCTCATGCATGTATGCATATGCTTGCTTGTATACATACATGTACATATACATGTATGTATATGCATACATGTATGTATATGCATACATGTATGCATATGCATATGCATTCATGTATACATATACATATGCATATTAGAAAACAAAAATATAAAGAAAGAAAACAAAAATATAAAAATTCATGCATGCATATCCCTCATGCATTCATGTATGCATATCCCTCATGCATGCATGCATGTATGCATATGCATGCATGCATATATGCATATCCCTCATGCATATTAGAAAACAAAAATATAAAGAAATAAAACAAAAAATAAAAAAAGATATTAGAAAACAAAAATATAAAAATTCATGCATATCCCTCATACATGTATGCATGCATGTATGCATACATGTATGCATGCATGTATGCATGCATGTATGCATGCATGTATGCATGCATGTATGCATATGCATATCCCTCATACATGTATGCATGCATATCCCTCATACATGTATGCATGCATATCCCTCATACATGTATGCATGCATATCCCTCATACATGTATGCATGCATGTATGCATATGCATGCATGCATGTATGCATATGCATGCATGCATGTATGCATATGCATGTATGTATGCATATGCATATCCCTCTCTCTCTCTCAAACAAAAATAAAGAGAGAAAATACATGCATGTATGTATGTATGCATATGCATGCATGCATGTATGTATATATGCATATGCATGCATGCATGTATGTATATATGCATATGTATATATGCATATGTATATATGCATATGTATATATGCATGCATGTATATATGCATATGTATATATGCATGCATGTATATATGCATATGCATGCATGCATGTATATATGCATATGCATGCATGCATGCATGTATGCATATGCATATGCATATGCATGCATGTATGTATGCATATGCATGCATGTATGTATGCATATGCATGCATGTATGTATGCATATGCATGCATGTATGTATGCATATGCATGCATGTATGCATATGCATGCATGCATGCATGTATGCATATGCATATCCCTCTCTCTCTCTCCAACAAAAATAAAGGGAGAGAGAGAGAGAGAGGATGACAAACAGAGCTCTGTTGTTGGCGCGCGCAAACCCGAAAGGAGAAGATCTAGATTCAAAACGCTCAGAATGACGAATTTCGGGTTCGGGCCCGGTTAAAAAGAGAGCGTCGGTATAAGCGTCGGTATACGCGTCGGTATACGCGTCGGTAGTTTCAGCAAAGTACCGACGCTTATACCGACGCGTATACCGACGCTTTGTTTCCGAGGCAAAGCGGCTTTCCCAAATTCCTCGACGAGTATACCGACGTCGACAGCTGCCCGTCGGTACACTGACCGTCGGTATTGCCTCGATATGTTGTAGTGGTTACTTCTATAGCATAAGCAAACTTAGGTATTCTTTACTACGCTCTTGAATTCTGGATTTGATCAAACACTAGTCTTCGTATCCAAGTCTTAAGCTTTTGTGTATGTCTTCTTGTCTGATCCAATCATTAATTTGATAGTTCCAAAGTTATTTTCAAAAAAGGCCTTTTATGAACATCTTTTTGGCTTTGTGAGCCTCATATATTTTAATACAATGCACCTCTAAAATGGGGAACCAAGTTGATCTATTTTGTATGATATGAGCCTAGGTGAAAGCCTTGGGGGTAGCTTGCAAAGGAGGAAAGTCAATATTTTTGCATCTGGGGAAGTTGATGAAGGTGAGGGATCGATAGTTTTTGAAAGAAGCTAAGCCTAGGAATCATGATGGTTGATCCAACCCTTAACCATCCACTTTGCAATCATTCTTTTGTTGAGATAGTCACATTGAGAATTCCAGCTAAGCTTTATCCTTGGGAGGCAACAAACATCTCACTTTCTCTTAAGGATACCCTTTCAATTAGGGTTGTGAGTCCATAAGGAATTTCAATACGCGGCATTAAGTTTGTGAAGCTCTTTGTTAGTATGTGAGGAAATAGATAGTAGAAGGAATAAAGTAAGCTTTAGACTTAGGAAATGAGATTAGAGAGGTGGAGAACTATGCTCCACCAATGTAAGCTCAATTATAAGAGGTCGCTGAGGAGGGGTGGCGGCCCAAGCACACACATCTATACTTTCTTCCTCTCATCTCTTTCAAAGGAGTTCTAGCAGGGAAGCATCTTCCCATGCTCTTCATGCACGTAAAACTTGGTATCAGAGTAGTAGTTAAAGCATCTTCTTCTGCTCTTCGACATGCACGTAAAACTTGATATCAGAGCAGTAGTTATACGAGCCCTGGGACTAGCTTTTCGTCTGTGCAGAGAACATGGCGGACGATGGACCTACATTAAGGAATTGCCGCATGCGTAGAGCAATGCTGAGATGCCATGGAAATACGTGTAGAGATAGAGGAGGCATGAGTGCCTCGCTCCACTCCCACACAGATGCGTGGAAGGAGGCAAGAGAGCACGCCGCCCTTCTTCATTTGTGTTCTAAAGACAGAGAGAGATGGATGGGTGTGCTCATTTGGGCAGATAGAGTAGACACAGAATATGGAGGACAAGTGCCAACGTTGATTCGCTTATCAAATATGAAGATGAGATTGCAGAATATGGAGGACAAGTTGGCGATGTTGAGTTGGTAAGAGTGTGCATGGAGATTTGTTGCACATGCATTACATTCTAACACATTCTAGTCTGAAGGACCTTACAGATGGTAAGGCGTAGCTTATCAAATATGACCTTGAGATTCTTCTCTTTTTTTTTTTTGGTTTTTTTGGCCCATCGTCTGCCTTGCAATGTGAGCATCTTTGAAGTGTGGCTAGCTAGTCACTTTTGGTAATGTCATCATTAGTAATCTCACAATTGAAAAGCAATTCTTGGAGTCCTTGGTGAGCAAGTTGCAAGCCCTTATATCCCACATATGTAGCAAAGCACATTTTTCAGGCCTATATATGAGGTGTAGTGGTAGTTTGTTGAGATATCAAGCTCAACATGTGATGATCCAGGATGACATGTATCACTTTTTCATTTCTTTGACATGTATAGTGGTCACGCCGGTATATGTCAGGGATACTTCATTGAGCTTTACTAGATTTATCTACTGAGAGTGATGGCACATTTGTTTCTTGCCAGCTCACTCATTTGCGGACATTAGAATTTTCCTTATGTACTTTTCTTTATATATTGCACTTTGTTGTATTGTTGTTTTAGGTCATTCTTGTACATTCCTTTTATGTAATAGAAGAAGAAGAAGATCATTCTTCCTTGCCTCAATCTATGTGTGTGCTCCTCTTTAATTGTGAGAGTGTATGTGTGAGCTCTCTTCCTTATCTCCTTCCTCATGACATGGTATCAGAGCCAGTGTGTCTGTAAAGAGCTCATGGAGAAGGCCGACAGTGAAGAGTACGTGGGAAGGCATGGACCTCATATTGCTATGAAAATTGGCGTGAAGATAGAAGGCCTCAAATATTTTCATGAGTTAGCCCTTTGGGGTTACTTGTTTTTGTCAGATTTCTATTTTGGAGACATCTCGACCATCATTTCAAGCCCGTAAGGTAAAGCCCACAGAAAATCAGGTCAGTTTGCAAAACTGTAACTTGTGTCTTGTTTGTTAACGCTCGTATATTCCAAAGCTACACTTTTAAGCGATTACATGTACTATTGATACACAAAAACTCACCTTAAATGTGAAAATTCCTGAAATAAATGCAGCCATGTTTGCAAAAGGTGCAGGAGTTATTGCTGATATAGAGATTTGGCACAAACAAATTGGACATGCAAATTTGCAGAGGCTGAAGTTGATACAATCAAAGGAGATTATCAATGGACTACAAATTTCAAGGTTGCAGAGATGCAAAAGGTACGTGCAACATGTCAATTTGGTAAATGGTCAAGAGCATCATTTTTGCATGACAAGCATGTTAGTGAGAATGTACTAGAAACAATACATACAGATGTTTGGGGTCCTATAAAGACCACATCCATGGGCGATTGTAGGTTTTATGTTACTTTCATGATGACCATACACGAAAAGTATGGATATATTTCATGAAAGAGAAGAGTCAGGTGTTCACTCACTTCGAGAATTCTAAGGCTATGGTAGAAAAGCAAATAGGAAAGTATATTCAGATATTGAGGTCTAATGGAGGAGGTGAATACATGTCAAATGACTTCAACAACTTTCTTAAAATTCTTGGAATTCGATGTCAGTTTTCATGCAGGTACATGCCACAACAGAATGGCATTGCTAAAGG
This sequence comes from Ceratopteris richardii, assembly GCA_020310875.1. Classification (NCBI taxonomy): domain Eukaryota; kingdom Viridiplantae; phylum Streptophyta; class Polypodiopsida; order Polypodiales; family Pteridaceae; genus Ceratopteris; species Ceratopteris richardii. The sequence goes on along the minus strand of CM035407.1, from coordinate 86,170,411 downwards.
CAAAAATAGACATATTGTAGAAATAGCAAGAGCTTTGGTAGCTAAGAAGAATATACCTCATTGTTATTGGGTAGAAGCTATGCATACTACTGTTTACATCATGAACAGAACTCTGACTACTATAGTACATAAAGTTACACCTGAAGAGAAGTTTACAGGTAAAAATCCAAACTTATCACATATGAAAGTATTTGGTTGTATTGCATATGTACATGTTCTAGATGAGTTGAGGATGAAGCTTGATCCAAAAGCAGAAAAATGTATCTTCATTGGGTACTACCTTGAACAAAAGGGTTGTAAATGTTATAACCCACTCACACGACAAGTGAAGGTAAGCAAAGATGTGGTGCTTGATGAAATGTCAAGCTTCTATGCAGATGCCAAAGATGGACTTGATGTTGAACCAAATGATAAAGAAAATGTTGAAAAGTCATATAGAATCTCCAATTTTGAGTGGACCAGATGCATCATCAAGCAATAGTTCCAACTCAAATCCATGGAGTGAAAGATTGCATGGAAATTTCAGTCTAGCGAATTCCTCAACTACATCAAACAAAGGTAAAGAAAAGCTTTTTGTTGGTAATAAAACATCTACAAGTTTTGAAGACATTGATGGAGATTCAAGTGGTTCAGGAAAGAGCCTTGATGAGGAACTTGGATTGCCATCTATAAAGAGTCCAAGAGTCGGAAAGGCACATGCAAATGATACAAGGAGAAGTGATCCCGGACCAAGAAGACCTTTGAGGATGCGGAATTCTCTGCAACGATTGATGTATGACAGTTATATGGCTTGTCATTGTGCCTACATGACCAAGATAACACAATGTGACAGTTATATGGCTTGTCATTGGGTCATTGTGCCTACATGATGAATCTTCTTGTTTTGAAGATGCAATTGGAAATGTAGATTGGGAAAAAGCTATGGATAAGCAGATGGTTGCACTTTATGAAAACAAAACATGGAATCTGGTTCCATTGCCACAAGGAAAGATACCCATAGGCTACAAGTGGGTTTAGAAGGTAAAGCACAATGTTGATGGTAGCATAAACAAGTATAACGCACGATTGGTAGCAAAAGGATATGCATAGACATATGGCATTGATTATGAGGAAACGTTCAGCCCTGTAGCTAAAATGTCCACTGTCAGAGCACTTGTTGCATTAGCTATAGCAAAAGGATGGACTTTGCATCAAATGGATGTGAAGAATTCTTTCCTATCATGATTGTGGCTATTTATGTTGATGAGTTGATTGTAGGTGGTGATAATGAAGAAAGCATTAAAGAGGTAAGGAAACTTCTTATGCAGGAATTTGACATGAAAGATCTTGGTGTGTTGCACTATTTCTTGGGCATTGAGTTTATAAATACAAAAATACGTATATGGATGTCGTAAAGGCAATATGCCTTGAGTATGCTCCAAAAGTATGGTATGGCTGATTGTAAGCCAATTTCTATGCTATTAGATCATAATTTGAAGTTGCATACTAAATCAAGTGAAGCATTGGAAAATGTTACTATGTACAGGAAAATTGTGGGAAGTTTGGTATATCTCACAATTACAAGGCCTGATCTAAGCTACACTGTTGGACTTGAAAGTCAATTTATGCAGGTTCCCAGGATGCCACATTTAGATGCCCTGAGGTGCACTCTATGCTATGTGAGTGCTACTTTGGATTATGCATTGTTTTATGAAGCTGGTGTAGATTTGTGGGCTCATGGATACACCGATGAACATTGGGTGCGTAGCATTCCAGATAGAAGTTCTACTAGTGGCTTTCTATTCTCACTTGGGAGTGCAGGTATTACATGGAGCAGTAAGAAGCAACCCACTGTTGCTTTGTCGAGTACAGAGGTTGAGTATAGAGGTGCTGCAATGGCAGCATGTGAGGCATCATAGCTAGAGATGCTACTTGTAGATTTAGGTATGGAAGTGCAAAAGCCTATCACCATCTATTCTTATAATCTTAGCAGCATATAGTTAGCACAAAACCTTGTTTTTCATGCTAGAACAAAGCATACTGAGGTATATTATCATTATCGGAGAGAAAGTGTTAGCAAGTGATATTGATATTGTTTATGTGAGAACGGATGAGTAGGTTGCTGATATTTTCACTAAAGCACTTGGAGTAGAGAAGATGAAGAAGTTTCGGAAGATGCTTGGATTAGAGGACATGTTGTTGAGCTTGAGGGGGTGTTGAGATATCAAGCTCAACATGTGATGATCCAAGATGACATGTATCACTTTTTCATTTCTCTGACATGTATAATGGTCACGTCAGTATATGTCAGGGATACTTCATTGAGCTTTACTAGATTTATCTACCGAGAGTGATGGCACATTTGTTTCTCGCCAGCTTGCTCATTCCCGAACATTAGGATTTTCCTTATGTACTTTTCTTTATATCTTGCACTTGTTTTATTGTTATTTTAGGTCATTCTTGTACATTCCTTTTATGTAAAAGAAGAAGAAGAAGAAGAAGAAGAAGAAGATCATTCTTCCTTGCCTCAATCTGTGTGTGTGCTCCTCTTTGATTTTGAGTGTGTGTGTGTGCAAGCTCTCTTCCTTATCTCCTACCGTGTGACAAGTTTATCCTCCAAATCGTGAGTCATCAAGCTGAAAAGTAGAAGCATGAAGGTGATCCTATGAAAGGTGATCAAACAAGGAGGAGAGGAGAAGCTTCTTTACCTCCATATGTCTTCTATGGAGAAGATTATATATTCAATCCAAGGTTATAGGAGGAGACAAAGAAGAAGAAGAAGAGGGGAAGAAAAAGTGCTGGCATGAGAAAATGGAAATCATGCAAGGAGGGGTTCTCTTGCCCTCAATCAAGGTAAAACAAATGTCACTAGAGTTAATTAATTTTTGTTTTCGTATGTTCTTTGAGTTTGTATAGCATGTTCATCTCATAATATTGAAGAAACTATCTTCAAATACATTTGGTGGGCTTGCAAAGTAGCCACTCAAAACATAGTTTTTTAGTCGGTGATTACCTAGTAGCAGATCAAATTCAAATGCATATTGCTCTCTCTTCAGGAGCCAGATTTCAGCGATTTTTAAAATTTTCAAATTTTATCTTTCAACACCTATGATGACATAAAGACCACTAAAATTAGAGGAATTATGACTATTTTGGATCAACAAATAGAGAGCTTGGCATGTTGTTGTCGACTTTGTCAACAATTTTGTGGTGGATCAATACTTCCAAATGCAACATGGAAATGTGTTTCCACTCTTTAGATTCCATAGTGCTCTAAACAATTTGACAAAGATTAGCAAAAGCCTCGGTTTATAGCTTAGATTACTTTTATTTCCCAAATTTTATGATTGTGCAATTTATAAGTGCATGTACTTCTTGTATAAACATTGGCCCATAGGGAAACCATACTCATTTTTGTATTTTTGATGAGGAGGCAAATAAGGCCTACCTTGAATTTTTTGTAATTATTTGGGTGAGGGATTGAGCGTGTCTCAGAGGAGATGGACATGGGTGCCCTCATACCACCCTAGGGTTTTCCCAACCTTGAGTGTACTCACAAGCAATAGTTTTGCCTTAAACTATCCTTGTGCCTGAATGAAAACGTCCATCATGCTAGCTCCCAAATTCTCGATTTTTCATCCATATATAAATAGGAGTAGGCTCTATTGGAAGAGTCTTTATTATCTCTATAATAAAAAATCTATTCTTTTCTCTTTGATCCACTTACTCAAGGTTGGGAAAAACCTAGGGTGGTATGAGGAACGTTTTTCATATTAGTTCATGAAGGGTTTGAGATCATTTTCATATGGGAGCTCGTTGTTTTTCATATGGATTGTTATCTCCATAGAGTTTGACACTTTACTTTCACATTGTTGCTCCACTAGGTATACATCATATTATGGACTAATGTCATGTGAATGATGTTGATGTATGGGAGTAACAGTTTGAAAGTTTTGTTTATGATGGGAGATAGTAGACAATTATGAGACAATTTTCCACTTTTGTTTTGCCAAGGATACAACAAATCAACACATATGGATGGTTATGTACATTGTACATAGGGGCTAGTGGGCGAGACCACTTTCCTATACACCTTCCATTGCCATTTTGAGGAAAAATGGAATTAAGATGAAGGGAATATTATAAAGTAAGATTTAGACTTAGGAAATGAGATTCGACGCTAGGAAGCCTTGGAATGTGAACTACCCTCTCACTTGGAGTGGTTACTCGGAAAGTAAAGGTGGAGAACTATGCTCCACCAAAATAAACTCAATTATAAGAGGTTGTTGAGGAGAGCTAGTGGCCCAAGCACACACATCTATACTGTCTTCATCATCTCTTTTGTAGGAGTTCTAGCATGCAAGCATCTTCTTCTACTCTTCATGGGACTTGATGTGCCATAAGACAACTAAGGTCATAAGTAGTAATAGCAAAGGGAAGGGAGGGAAGAGGGCACTCTTGTCTTCTGGAATGCTTTAGAGGAAAGTGGATGGACAATTTGACATTGATATTGATCTTCGAGGAAGCACTTCCCCAAAAGGTGGAGACACCCAAACCCATCCTTCACGAATTGCAAAATGAAATCCCACTCTAACCTACTGTAAACCTTGTTGAGGTCAATCTTCATGAAAAGGAAGTCCTGATCTCACAAATTCAATGCCTTTCCAAATTTCCAAGTTTTCTTTCTCCTCATTCAGGTCAATCTTCATCAAAAGGAAGTCCCGATTCAAGTGTTTGACAAATTCAATGCCTTTCCAAATTTCCAAGATTTCTTCCAATATAGATCTCCCTTTTATAAATCCTTTTTGGCCTTTCCAAATCCATTTATTGATAGAGTTTGAAATTCTATTAGTCAAGGGCTTAAGCAATTGTCTTGTAAGTTGTCAGAGGCATAGTAATAGACCTCTAATTTCCAATCATATTTTTGTTGTCATGGGGAGGAAGTCCCTAAAATGTTCTTGAAGTGGTTAATGATGTACTCATGATTCTTACTCTCTGATTCATCACTGCTACCATTTACCTTGACCTTCATAGGAATGGTCTCTTTAATCTTCTTTTTCTTTAGAAGTTTGCCCATCTTTTTTGTGGGTCTGTTTGGTTTCCCTGCCCACCACTCCTTGACTAACACTTGTAGGTGATGACACTTCATCTCTTCTTCTTACTTAAGGTTAATTTTGATTTTAATGAGGACCCATTGCAACCTAAAATGACCTTTGTTAACTTCTAGTTCTAGAGGATTGAGCCTTACAAAGTGCTATTCTCAATTTCCCTTTGATTACCCAAGAGAGTGGCTTTTGTTTGCTTTAGCCGCATGCCTCCAACTTTTGTCACAGAAGAACTAGAGTTGAGAGTGTTCTGCCAATGGCCCTTGATCTTGTGATGGATTGAGGGGAGCATGAAGAGCACAAAATCAACAATAATCGAGGACGATCTACCACTCGATCCAAGATTTGAGAGGGCAATAATAACTGGGTAGTGGTCATAAAGTGCAATGTAGGTGCTGATGGTCACTTGGTCCAATTTGTAGCAAGTAGCAAGACCAAGCTTTAGTCAAGGAGACGGTTTGATAGATGCTATACTATCTCTGAATCTTTATATGGCTTGACATAATGTTTATACAACTTGACATAGTCTACATTCATGCATTGAACTCCTTCCTCTTTACTCCTCCATCTTCTTCTTCGTGTCATGTGTGTGTTCTCACAACCCTCCAGACACTCAAGTATAGTACACTCAAGTATAGTCTAACACTTGTAATCTTTTATATTGATATAGGCATGCTCTGAGATTCTCTAAAGAGGCCCTTAACCATGTCCATGCATGGGTTTTGTACGTTTGTCGATCTTAAGATGAACTTAACGTACTGAGTAGGAAAAAAAAAAAAAAAAACAAGAGGACGCTTTTTGTGCGTTTTCAGATTTTGAGGAGCATGAGAAAAATCAAGCCCTCAAAAATCAAACTGATCTTGATGATGGTGGTGAATGATGCGATCTTTTAGTGGTCACGTGTTACATTCCAAGTGTGAAACAATGGTGACGTCATCAGGGTGCCTATTGCCTTAACCCTTCAAATCTGTAGCGTGATGTGAATTCATATCGATTGTCCTTATTTTCTGTGTTTTCATGGATGGAAGGCATACATGTCCTTATTTTCTGTGTTTTCATGGATGGAAGGTATACATGGAAGGCCAGCAAGCTTTGTAAGGTAGACATGAACTCCAGACAAATTTAGGTTGGACGAGCTAGTTGATTGGAAGACCCGCATAGCCTTTGAAGGCTTGCAGAATCAAATTTCATTACAAACGAATGTGGAATTCTGTAGTCTGGATCCTGATGTTTGAGTAGCATAGCTGAAGCATAGAAGCCATATAAGTGCCCTGCCAGTGCCCTCTATTGTTTCACAAGGAAGAGGTTCGTTGCTTCTCTGACGAATAAGGATGGCAAGTACTTGGGCTTTCAAATCCACGTGCGTTTCGAGGAACTGAGAGGCATCTGCCGAAGAGAAATTCTCCCCCTGTTCCGTCAGTGAAGAGTAATTCTTGTCTGCTCTGCTCTGCACTCGTAGAAGCTGCTTCAAGAAACAGGGCCGCAGCTGTCATGAGCCCGTTTGTCCGTTGGGCGAAGAGGATTGAGTAATTTGTGGGTTTTGTCACAAACCTTCATCAAACATCCACAAGCCCTCTTTCCCCCCACCTCACAGATCTTTAAAATTCTGAATCATGGCAATTGATGGCGATACCCAGGTGTACGAGCACCAAGCAACTATGGACATGGATCCTCCGTCGGAAGGGGCACCTGCCTTTCAGCCCCCCAACCAGAGTTCTTCCCCCACCATGACCCCGCTGGAATCAGCCTCCATGCTTCCGGCAGACGCAGCTTCGAAGCGTCAACGTCGTCCCAATGTCCGGCTTAATGAGATCGGCAGTGAAAGCTCCCTCGCTAATGTGGTGGAGTACATTCTGAAACGCAAAGGCCGTACTGGTGACGTGGGTGGGAGAAAGGGTCGTTCACTTAGTGAAGAAAAGCTTGATCGACCTGGTAAGTTTCGAAAGAAGTCCAAGCCTCTGCCTCTATTTGACATCAATGATAAGGTCGGTGATTATGCAGGCTCCGACCATGCTGAAGATACCAAACCCCTTGCGCCGAAACCCTATGCCACAGAAAATCTCACACCAAAAGCAAAGGACAGAAAGGGGGCTGGGCTTGGGAAAAAACTCAGCGTGGGGAATTCCATGAGTAGGCATGTGAATCGCCCCAGGGTCTTGTCTACACGTGTAGAAGGAAAAGGAAATAACTGGATGCAGAAGGCAGCAGATGAATTCTTGGAAGCTGCTGATGACTGTGCGTATGGTTGCAGTATTACTGACAAGAGATTGAATAGTCCAACTCCACATGCGCAGCCCCCAATCTTCAGCCGGGAGAGTGATTCTCCTAAGAGGTTGAAGAAAATTCAGAGTGGAGTGAAACGGACAAAGAGGTTGGACGCTGGTCCAAGCTCGTCACCTAACATGGAGTGTGCACCCAAAGAGGGGTTGATTGATGATAAAGAGGAGCCGTCAAGTAGTGCACTTCAAGAGCAACGCATGCAAGGTCCAATATGGGAGAGGGGTGTCCCTCCATTAGATGAGCGAGTCAGAGAGTGGATGCAAAAGATTGGGCTCGAGAAGTATGCACCTGTATTCCAACATCATGAAGTTGGAGATGATGTTGTGCCTTTGCTTACAATGGATGATCTCAGAGAGATGGGAATAGCTGCAGTTGGTGCACGGCGGAAGTTCTTTACTGAGATCACTAAACGAAGGCAAAGTTTGATGCTAAGTGACCCAGTGGCAGAGGAGAGTTGATATTGACACTCAGATTTGGTTTTACCATTGTCTGTCATAATCCTCTGTAATGGAAACCTTAGGTCTGTAAACAAATATAAGGACTGTTCATCTTAGAAAGATTCGTATGAACACAGTTCTGTTGTGCCATATATTTCTATTTCAGTGCAAAAGGTAAACATGATTGTTATAAGTGCTTTTGCAAAAGGTAAACATGATTGTTATAAGTGCGTCTGGACAATGTGCTAATGGTGAATGTCATACGATTGAATGGAAAGATAATGGCAAGTGCCTAATCTGATGCACTTGGGTGCGATCTGTGTATATGTACTTGCAATCCTTCAATATGATTGGTCGGTGTACCTCAATATGGTATGGAAATGTCAACCATTTCAGGTGACCATTTGTTCTTATTCAGTAATTTAACCTTGTCTGATACTGTCTATGCTTCTGTGATTTGCATTCGTTATCTTGGTATTCAAGTTTTGGAGTGTTGTTGATCAATATGCATGCATTACATGTGCTGCAGTGATGCTCTTGTTTGTGAAAAAGGTATTTTTGTTGGGGCAGGATGTTGCCTGTTTCTGTTCTTAACGTGAACAGCTTTGCTGAAGGGAAGTCCTGGCGTTACCTTCAAGGGGAGTAGCAATCTCATACAATGATCTTATCTTGCTAGTTATGAGCGAAATCTGCTCTGGAGGTTTGTGCCCATGAAGAAACAGACAAAACAGGAGAAATGAAAACTTTTTCTTGCACACTAAAATGCTCCATGTGACAGAGGCCTTGTTCAGACATAGATGGATGGAGAGAAGTTATCTCCTGCTGATGTTTCTTCTTATCTGCATCTCTAATTTTCAATGGGGAATCAACGAGTGCATTTTCATGCAGATACTAGTTTTTCTCCCTGGAAAAAAAAAGACAGTGCGTGTATGCTCGCCTATTGCTGAAACGCTGAATACTAGTCAACAGGAAACTGTTCTGAGGTTACAAATTCTTTTCTAAATTTTATTTCTGGCATAAGATACAGATTTTGGAAAGGAAAATACCTATGCCAAAGCAGAACTAAGTTGATTGTTGTATTTTCACCTGCTGCCCATGTATACTTCTTGTTCTATAGTCTTAGTTTCTTGAACGTTCTAAAGATGTGAACCTGGCTCTAGCATGCCTGTGTCCTCTCAAAACTTTGGGTCATGTTGAGTGTTCCTGGCCTATCCGTCATGGCCTAGGACCTACTTGACCCCCTTTTACCTTTGCAAACATATGCATGAAAGGGATTTAATATGCCTAATGTCTAACCTTATGTAGGACTTCTACTTGTGATATGAGCCATATACCTTTCATTGTTTTTCCTTTCTAGGGAAATTATTGACGTTAGAGCATTGCACGTGGTCTACCTGATCAACAGCAGCATCATGAACTGCAGCATATTCACATGTGAAAGATCATTTTTTTGAATTAGCAGAAAATAATGGGATTTAATTCAGGTGGAAGTGCTTCTTTTTGCGTGAAAGGAAATGAATTATTACCTTGCAGGTTCAAGATTTGTCCTGATACATGTCATTTACAACAAGAATGTAAGCATGATGCAGGCGAGCTACAATGCTTTTTATCCTTGATTGGACTATTTTGACATTATTATGCACGATACTATTCTTGTCTGCACCCTTCATTTTGGCTCTGAAACTTGATTGTGGTCTTTTTTAATAAAAAACGAATAAACAGAGAAGTCAGTCAGTTCAGGTCTAGTTAAGTGAAGCTCTTTCATATGACATTAATCATGCCAAAAGAAAAACATTATTGATACATTGACATCAACAATAGCTCACATATGTAATGCTTTAAGCAGGGCAGCGATGGCAATCAAAACAATACATTAAGACAGTAAAGCAAATAACAGAACAATGCAGGGATGACTGCTGAAGCAAGGCAGCAAAGAGCTTGAAGGATGGACGAGTATTCAGCTCCCTGACATCCCAATCGATTTCCATGTTTACATTTAATAGAGATGGGAGTGAATCACATAGAAAATAGAATGGTAGCTAAATATATGCCAGCTGAATCGTGTCTATCAAGACAATTCCTTGCTGTCATATTGATAGTGCGTTGTGAAAACTACTCGTGGTTGGAGATATGATAGAAAATGAATCCTCAAGGTCAAATGGAGATATGGGATTTGATCAAGCATAAATTGGAAACTGGAATTTTCATTTTAGAACAGCTGGTGGCAAATGGGTGATCAGATGTTGATTAGCTATAGATGAATCTTGGT
>CM035407.1:86142841-86155341 GCA_020310875.1 Ceratopteris richardii | reverse complement strand
TGATGTTGTCTCCATGATGTCCTCTAGCTCTTCCATAGATGATGTTTAGAGTAGTCATGCGAAGTACTCATAATCCATGGTGGATGATGGAAAGTGTGTTCATGCACGGGTTGAAAAAAGTATGTGCCTTGTGCACGGCCTTGTAATATAGCCCCATGCATGCTTACTCGGGAAATGCATTGGAAGAAGTGTGGTGCAAAAATTGGGGGTCTTGAGCTACGTGCTCAAGGGTATGTCGACGAAGAGGTTTCCTAATCTATCATGATTATGGTGTTGCCAAAGTCGAGATACTTACCATGATGGATGGTCGATTCAATGTTGATCTCTTCGTGTTGTACACCCGGCATACCAAGCTACACCAAGCTTAGTTTCACATATTCTCTTTAGCTCACCATAAGCAGGATTCTTCTCACCCAGTATACATACAAGGATTTGCAGGGTACCAGAATGATCCCTTGCAGATATCTCCTTGGATGCTCTTGTACATACAGTAGTTAAGCATCACTCAAGTTGCGGACCTTCAAGCTCTTCCCTCCCACCATGGTAGGGGAAAACAATAGTTGTGGATGCCATGTTCATGCCAACTGCTTGACATCTACCAAATAGGGTAGCAATTATATCATCTGCTAGCTGAGACACACTTCTATCCAAACTGATAAATGCCCAATAATCAACAGTTCCACCTTCAACTAAGCATGACTCATTCATGTTCCATGAGCCAAACCTGGAACAAGTTCTCTCTCTCTCTCTCTCTCTCTTTTTTTTTTTTTGAGGAACAATGTCACCAAACAAGAAGACAGATGTTAGTATCAGAAAAAATAATTGACATATGTCAATGTGCTTTTGTGCATGGGACTCTCAAACGTGTCTATGCATGGCCATGTAATGTGGCCCTAAATTAATGCATACTTTGGAAATGAAGACCTGAATGGTGCAAAATACAAGGTTGTGCGAGGAGCACATGGTTGTCGCTTGTCGAGGCTTTCGATGTTACTTGCGGATGTTGTTGCCATCTTTCTTAGAGGTATCCATCGGATCGTGACATGACAACTGATCACTCCTCCTTATAGGGATCCATTTGAGAGCCATGTTCAGTTGCGTCAAGATCACCTTGGGCTTCTTCATCTCTCGATGGTTTCTTAAATTTTGTATCCCATGTGGTTGGTTCTTTGGTTTTGCGGGGGCTACTAGTGCTTTTGGCTTCCATACCCATACCATTGTGGCTGATCTTCTAACTCTTGTTGAAGAGGCGAGTTGTTCTAGTTTTAGTCTTGGTGTTTGGGTCTGACCCTTGCCTCACCTTGGCTTCTTTGTTGAGACTTTTCTCATGTGGGAGAGCATAGGTTGTTGTGTATGTAAGAGCTTCTTGGCTACCCAGATTTGTAACTGTCCTTGTTGAGCTGCAACTAATTTCTTAGGCACCCAAACTTGTCGGATACCATGTGGTTGAAACTGTCCTAGTTGCTTGGTACTTGTTTTGGCATGGTTGGTCTGCCCAGATGGGGGTTGTTGCAGCAAGGTTGGTGGTTGCTCTACTTTTCGTACCCAGATCTGCTTCATGCCCCGAACTGCTTTCTTGTTAACTGGTGTCCTTCTATTTGACATAGCAGTTGTCATGCACTATTTCTCTTGCGTGTGTGGTTGACCTACTACAGATGGATGAGACTTCGTATAAGAAGGGAGTCTCAATGGGTCTCCTACTCTTCTGTTGGAGGCAGTATCCTTCTGCATCATAGAGCTTTGAACACATACAACTTCTTCTTCCTTAAGATTAGTCCTAAGAGAATGTGTGACACCATGATCTGTGAGCATGCAGTTTTCTAACTCTAATGTAATGCATTGTTCATGAACCCAAACTTGAAGAATTTGACTTCTTAGGTTTAAATTAACTGCATGGTCATAGATCCAATCTTGACCCAAGACAAGTGGTTCTGTAAGGTTCTCATCTTGACACACTAGCATTTTGACTTTCATGGGAACATCTTGAAGATAGATGGGAAGTTCCACCTCGCCCAAACAAGGGGTTTCCACACCTCCCAATCCTATGAGATAGGCTTCTATGGGATTGATGTTCAACTGCAAGCCTTGGCAGTAGGACAGCCTAACTGCACTACTTGCTGCACCTCAATCAATCAATGCTTTCACAGTCCTTGCACTCTTTCCTTGTCCTATCTCTACGGTCACAAAGGGACGTCAGTCAATGACTTGAGAAGTAATTATGCCTGATTTTTGGCACATATCCATGTGATATTTTGGGGCTTTTGAGTTGACATCTAGGCCTAGTCGCCTTAACTTATTTTGCCTAATTCGTTCTATCGCCTCTGCCTGTGCTTCTTCTCTCACCCTTAACTCTTCTTCTTTTCGCTTCTTAGCAGTGTTGAGTCTCATTAGCATATCCTCAGTAAGAGGTTCTTGATATCGCTTGACTCTACATCCACTAATATAGTTTGACAAGATATCTCCTTCTAGAGTGGCGAACTAAACTGCACCGCTAGTGGAAATTTTATTAATTATCATAGGTCCGTATCCTCTTTTTTCCAATTTATGTGCATGTTGCTTTAGCGTATAAACCAACACTAGGTCTCCCTCTTTCAATCCTTTATCTTTGATGTGTGCATCAAAGTATGCCTTTTGCCTTTTCTTTGCAGCATAAATGCCTGCTGCTTCCCATAGCCTCGTCTCACCTAAGTGTTCTAGATCAAAGATCCTAGAGGACAATTCATGTCCATTCCACTCATGCTCTTGTGCTACTTTTAAGGCTGGGATGAGGAAGTCCAATGGTAGCACATCATTCTGTCCAAAGACCATCTGAAATGGGGTGGCATTGAGTACCGTTTTGTAGGCAACTCGATAAGCCCAAACAACATGATGAAGTTGTTTGTCCCAATCAGACCGTTTATTATTTACGAGTTTTGTCAACACATTACATAGGATCTTATTCGTGCTCTCGGCTTGTTCGTTAGCTTGGGGATGATAGGGGGCAGACTTCTTATGTATCACCAAGAATTCTTGGAGAAGATTTTCAATGACTTCATTCAAGAAGTGTGTGCTTCTATCGCTCACTAACTCTATTGGTAATCCATATCTAGTGAATACATTCTCGAATAAGAACTTAGCCATAGTCTGAGCATCATTCTTTGTTGTGGCTTTCACCTCTACCCACTTTTTAAGGTAATCTGTGGCGACAATAATATACTGTGCATGGGAGTTTCTAGCTCGGGGGTTAATAGGACCTACAAAGTCTACACCCCACTTCGAGAATGCACGTCCTCCCATCATTGGTCGCAGAGGCATCTCATCTTTTCTGATCGGATATTGTGCACATTGGCATGTATCACATTTCTTCACATAGGTATGTGCATCCATATGAAGAGTGGGCCACTAAAGTCCTGAGAATAGAATGTTCTTGATTACTCGGTCAGGACCAAAATGTCCACCTGCAACACCACTGTGTGCAGTTTCTAAGACTTTCAAATATTCTGATTCATGAATGCACAATCTTAAGTATCCATCCTTGCCTCTTCGATATAGGTTGTCTCCGACTAAGGCATAGTCCTGAGCCTCTTGCTCCATACTTCTTCTTCGTGCTAAGCTAGCCTCTTTGGGTAATGTCCTTGATCTCATGAATTCTACGAATGGAGCACTCCAATCTGGAACTAACGATACGTGATAAAGAGTCGCATGCTCCACTGGGGGTTTTTCCTGGCACACTTGACAATTCTTTATCCACTCATGTACCTCTTTATCCATGCTAGGCCAATACACTCCTAAACGTTTCAAATTCTGCAATGTTCGTTGTTTAGGATAGTGATTTCCTAGCACTCCTTCATGGGGTTGTTGCAACCAACTACTATGTTTGTCATCCTCAACACAACAAACTAGTACAACTTCTGTATCTTGTTTGTACATGCTTCCTGCCAATATTTGATATTTTTGTGATCTTACAATTGCCTCTTTGTTTGTTTTCACATTCTTATTCGCGGGTCCGAAGGTTAGGACAAGTACCAACTTATTTGCCCATTTAGGAACAACTTGCAAATTGAACAAATAAGCATCAGGTAGTTCATCAGACACTCCTTGCGGTGGTTCTCCTGAAGTGATGCGAGAAAGGTGATCTTCCCTAAGGTGGGCTCTACCTTTCCTAACAACAACTTCAAAGTCATATTCCATTAGCAAGAGGAACCATCTTACTAGGCGTCCTGTATTGCAAGGTTTATTGACCAAATATTACAAAGCTTGATGATAAGTGAAAAACTTGAACTTATTGGCCAATAGATAGTTCCTAAACTTCTTCACGGCGTATACCATGCCTAAACCTTCTCTCTCTGTTGTTGTATAATTTCACTCAGCTGTCGTGAGCTTCTTGCTAGCATATGCTATAGGCAAATCTAGATTTCCTTCACCTGTGGGTTGTGCCAGCACACATCCTATGGCGTGATTGGATGCATCCTTATGGACATGGAATGGCTTATTCCAATCAGGAGTGGTCAGTATTGGTGCTGTGCACAAACGTCTCTTCAGCTCATTGAAGGAATTTTCACATTCGTCATTCCACTCAAAATTTGTCAACAAGGCATAAAGAGGCTTAGCTATGATTTCATACATGTGGATAAACCTACGGTAGTATCCACAATGGCCCATAAAGGCTTGTACCTCTTTTAACATTCCTTGGTCTCGACAACTCCGCTATAGCTTTGACTTTGTCCTCATCTGTTGATATTCCGTTCTTAGAATCAATATGACCTAAGATTTTACCTTGACGCACCATGAACACTCACTTTTCTGGGCTCAGACACACTCGATATTCTCTGCACTTGTTGAAGATCTTTCTGAGCTGAGGGATGTGATATCTTCTTTCTTGGGAATGAGCACATAAGTCATCCACATATACTTCTAAGCTCTTTCTCAAGAACTCTTTGAAGACATGACACATGAGCCTTTGGAATGTTGCAGGTGCATTAGTGAGCCCAAATGGCATCACACAAAATGCAAAGATTCCCCATTTTGGCAAATGCTGTTTTGTGTTGATCTTTTGGGGCGATGGCTACTTGACTGTAACCTGAAAATCCATCAAGGAAGCTATAAACTTCCTTGCCTGCAACACGCTCCAATAGGTGTTCTATGATTGGAAGTGGATAACTATCTCTGATCATAGCAGCATTAACTTTTTTAAGGTTAATACACACTCGCAACTTTCCATTCTTCTTGGGCACCACTACAATGGGGGACACCAATTCAGTATGCTCAATCTCATAGATAAATCCAGCTTCAATCAGCCTGTCAATTTCGTCTTTTATCTTGGCTGCATAAGTGTCCTTATATGTGTAGGGCTTCTGTTTGGTGGGCTTGGCATCAACAGTCATGGGGATTGTATGAGAGCATATTCTTGGATCTACCCCCTTCAAGTCTCTATAATGCCATGCAAACACGTCCCTATATTCCCTTAATAGAGCTACAAGCTCTATTTCTTCTCTTGCACTTAGGTCATCTCCTATGTATGTACATCATTCTTCGTTCTCTTCAATGGTTACCACAATTTTTTGGTTTTTTCTTTATCGTATGCTTCTCCTGTAAATTCCTCTTGTTCTTGTTTCATTGCTTTTCTTTTTTCTTTTTCTTTTGACTACTCTCACTTCCATCCTTTGAATTTATCGTTTTAATGCTTGTGAGAGGTTCTTCTTCTTTCTGGTTAAACACGCCTACATCTTCTAAATAGTGCTATCTGAGTTAAAGCAACTATCCATCACAATGGACTCTAAATCATCGTCATTCTCTTCTTCTTCTTCTATGACATCACTAGGTTCACATTCTTCTAGCAAGGGTTGACACATGAACACTGAAATATCATAACCCTCCTCATCATAATGAGGTGTCCATTGTTCTTCATTGGCTGCAATGTCCATGGTAGCTAAGATTTTTGCCCAACCATGAGGCTCAAATAACTCATTTGGAAAGATCATCTGTGTATAGGTTGGGTCTTTAATTGGTCTATCTCCTCGAGAAATTCCCTCTTCTCTTACCTAAGCATTTTTCCTCTTCCTCCGCGACCTTGCACATCCACAAATGAGTATCTTCATGCAACCAATGATGGATCAGGTGAACTTCCCGAATGCACAGAGATAGAATCTTCTTTTGCTTTGTGGATAGGATTCCACTGTAGGGGTGGTACATCTCTGAAGGTGTAATCCTTCAAACTGACCTTGGTGGTGACCCCTAAGTGCTGTAAGTACAAGGAGTTGGTTCCCCAATCCTGTACTATTTGCAATTGTCGTAGGAAGGGTTTATCTTGTTTTAATGCTTGTGCCCTAGTAACTGCTTGTACAAGAGCCACATTACTACTACTTGCACTTGAATCCACGACTAAGCCTACCACATTAATGGGTGTAACCTTGGGTGCACTAGAGGGGTTCCTGGGACATTCTCTCGGAAGATGTTCTTTGCCACACTCAGGGCAAAAGGCTTGTATTGTGATGTTTTGTCCTTGACCCAGAGATGGTAGATGGGGACAATCACGAATGAAATGGTCACCTTGACATCTAAAACATGGTCCTCTAGGGGCTTGTGGTCTCATTTGTCTCAATTGGGGCCTCGAGTTAGGATTTGTATACATGACATTCGAGTATTCAGGCTCCCAATTTTCTTCCATATGTGGTGTCTCATATTGATACGAGTAAATATCACTATGCTCAGGTGACTCTGTGTAATAAGCATGTGGACTATCTTCATAGGGGTAGTCAGAACTCTGAGCATGATGGTCATTCTCTGAGACCAGTGGGGTCACTGGCACCAATGCTCTATTAGGGTTCTCTTCTGCCAGTGCATACTTAAGTGGAATTATATTGGCAGGAGCTGGTGGTTGGTTTCCCAGGACTGGTTGTGGCCTATATTGTGCCTGATATTGCTGTTGCGGTTTATGATATGACTGTTGGTATTGGTTCTGATACCTACCTTGTGGGTAAGGTTGTTGATAATTCTGTCTAACCGCCTGCCTGTTGTAGGGACAATCTTGAGCCGTGTGGTTTGTGTATCTCCTCTCAATAGTGCAATATGGAGCATTAGGGTTCCTTTGGGTTTGAGCCAACATTGGATAAACATTAGCCATGTGGTCTCCTCCGCAAGTATAACATCGATTCAATGAGGTGACTCTTTGTGTTTGTCTATTTTGGACTCCTAGCTTCTTGGCCACTTGCTCAACTATCTCATCTAGCTTAGTGGAGGTCTTGGAGGTATGAGTAGTAGAACTGTCAGAGTCTTTATAGAGTTTGGATAGTCCTAACTCCTCAGCTAAGTTGTCTTTTATGTCAATGCAGGTCCGCACACACTCTTCTATGCTTCTAGGCTCTTTCAAGTACACATATGATCTTAACTTGGCGTTTAGTAAGCCATCTAAAAACAAATCCACTTGTTTGGCTGGTGTGGCTAACTCTAGAGCAGGGCATCTTTCTAGGTACTGCCTGAACCTTCTACCTGCTAGTCGCAATGTTTCTTGGGGTGTCTGCTTGAAGCTATGGATCAAGGATGATGTGTTATGCCTGATACCACTCTTGGAAAATTCTACAATGAATTCCTTTAGCAGTTGACCTATATCATGATAGTTGCAACTAATCAGTGGTTGAAACCAAGCTAAGGCTGTGCCCTTAAGAGTCAAACCAAATGGCTCGTACTGGGTGAACAAATCCTCAACCTGTTCAGCTCTTAACACTTGTTTGAACTCGGCCACATGATCATAAGGATCTCCTGACCTGTCAAAATAATTCGTCATTGCCTTGATCACATGAGTGGGCCTAAGGGTTCTTGGGTGCTCTCAGGGTCTAGGCAATGGAAAATCATGTTCATCTCTTTGTTGCCTATGTGCTTGATGTCTCTCTCTCTCAGGTCTTTCATTTTCAAATCCTGATCTATTTCTGCCCACAATGTGTGCAAAACTTACCTCAGGTCTCTCTCTAGTTCTTTCTCTCTAGGCTTCATGAGCTTGGGATGATCCTACTCCTTGGAGGCCATGGGCAACATTGGATCTTGGTGGAGGGAAAATCAATTCACTCTTCCAAGTATATGCATGTCTATCATGTTCTGTTACCAAGAACATTTTCTCTGATATGTTATCCAGGTAGACAACTTTTCCTGGTATCTCTGGATCCTTGAACTCGTAGATGATGACTATGCCCAATTGGCTAGGTTGATCTAGCTTGAATCTCCAAAAGGCTTCCTCTGTTTCCCTATTCAAGAATAGTTCTATGCTTCTGTTGTCTTGAGGGATCCAATCTGGAGTGATCACTCTGGTCAAAACTGACTTACCTCTAGGAGTCTGGGGTCCTTGTCCTACATTTCCTTGTTCTAGGTCTCCTACCTCATTCTCATGAATGATATTTCCAAACTCATCGGTCCTATCTGGTAGGTTGGTGACCACATACATGGTTCCTTCCTTATCAATGTATGAACCTTCTTCAAACTTGACTATTGGGTGTTCAAGTCCAAAGGGTTGATCTAGATTTTTGAGTTGGACCACTGATTGCCTTAGGCCGTCCTCATAGATGCGAACACCTAATCGGTTGGTCCGAATATATTCCAACTGTGTCTTATAGGGGCCTTCTGGTGTTTGTAAATAGGCAGTGCCTGAGTTACCTGCACTTTTCCCCATGCTAAAAGACATTTCTGAGTCACTTGTGTCTGAACTTAGTGCGTAAGGATAACTACTTAGTTGTTGTGCCCACGACTTAGCTGTATGGTTAACACTAGCCTCAGAAGATCTATTGCTTTGTCTATCCTTGCCTAGTGTCTACCAGATCTCAGGTTCATAAGCCTTGGTTAAGAGTCCAAAATTTCCCCTTGGTATGGTTCAAAATCCTTTGGAGTCCCCTTGGGTTCCTGGTCCCACCTGAGGGTCAACTTCAAATTATCCTATCCCACCTGAGGGTTCCTGACCCGTATAGAATTCGAAATGAGCTTTCCAACAAGCTATAGAGCTCAAAAGATGGATTTTTGATGAAAAAGTTACGTCCAATCAGGCTTCTGGGATCAAAACAGGCAAACAGGACCTTTTGGAAAAATCACGATTTTGTGTGAAAATTGCGATTTTGGGAGGTCTGAAAATTGCGATGCTGAGCTCTTATGAAAATCGTGATTTTGTGAAATTGTGAAAATCGCAATGCTGAGCAATCACAAAAATCACGATTTTGTGAAATCATGAAAATCGCGATGCTAAGCACTAATGAAAATCGTGATTTTGAGGGATCATGAAAATCGCGATGCTGAGCAACCACAAAAATCACGATTTTGTAAAATCATGAAAATCGCGATGCTGAGCACTGATGAAAATCACGATTTTGAACAATTCCAAAAAAGGTGATTTTGAATGAAAATCGTGAAAAACGCGATTTTGAGTGAGAATCGTGAAAAATGCGATTTTGAGAATGATCAAAAAATCGCGATTTTGAATGAAAATCGTGTTTTCTCAAAATCGTGTTTTTGACATGAAAATCGCGATTTTCAATGAAAATCGCGATTTTCAATGAAAATCGTGTTTGATCAAAGTCGTGTTTTACTTGAAAATCGCGATTTTGGCTGAGAATCGTGTTTTTGCTCAGAATCGAGTTTTTACCTGAAAATCATGATTTTGGCTAAGAATCATGTTATGAAAATCACGATTTTGAGCCTTAACAAAAATCGTGTTGTCTGAAAATCGTGAAAATCACGATTTTGGATGAAAATCGTGTTTTTGAAAATTGCAATTTTGGTGCCAACTGAAAATCGTGTTTTTCCCAAAATCGTGTCTTTGTCTGAAAATTGTGATTTGTGAAAATCGCGATTTTGAGCCCACAGAAAATCGTGTTTTTGAAAAACTTAGAGAATCGCGATTTTGAGCACCACTAGAGAATCGCGATTCTGAGAATGATCCAAGAATCATGTTCTTTTCAACAAGCTTTTAGGCGGGAAATAGAAAATCACATTTTTTTGAAAAAATTTGAATTTTATGAAAATCGCGATTTTTAGTCAGAATCGTGTTTTTTGGCGGGAAATTCAAATTTCTGAGCGCCGAGCAATGGCGAGCTCCGTATGTGCAGAAAACCATGAAAAACACAGGCGCTTGCTCTCCCTTGCACTTCCTGACTCCTTCTCGCACAATAATGCATGAAAAATGGTATGAAAATGGTGAAAATGCACTAAAAACCAAGAAATTTCTATGAACAAGAAGATGGAGATGGTGATGATGGTGAAGATGAAGAAGAAAAATCAGAAAATGAACAGAAATGACAGTTTTTTTACCTTCCAACATCGCAAATCTATGATCTTACCATCACAACGCTCGTCCTCGAAGCTCTCTCCCCGGCAACGGCACCAAAATTTGGTGTAGCTCAAGAGTAAGCACCACCTCTTTTACTTGTCAATCTGCGGAGACGTGAGGACTGGTATGAAGACCACGAGCAAGTGAAGGCACAAGTGCATGAGTGAAAGCACACAAACATGCACACACATGCGCACAAGGTAAGATCAAAGAGAGGAACAATGAAAAGCTTTGACTGCCAAAAGAGTTCTCTTACAAAAGCTCTATTCTCTAACCAGCTAACCTCAAAAATGAGCTCTCTAGCTCTTTTTATAGTTTTTTGACTAGTTTTGGCCTTGTCCAGACCTAGTGTCCGACCTAGTTAAAAATTAGGTTCCAGGGCTTATTTGAGAGCTCAAACGAAGTCTAAAAATTATGAAAATTGGTAGGATGATACTTCTAATACTCCTCAAGCTTGAGGACTCCTCGGCTTGAACAAAATGGAGTTACAAAAATGGAAAATGGTATTTACAATGGTTTTTAGTGATGAAAATCACTATTTATGGGGATTTCTTCTGAAAATTTGACATACACTTCTTGGAGCTCCTATGTGCTCCTTCTTCTTATGTATCCATTTCTCTGTTACACTTATTGTGCTTGTCCTTGACCTTGAGCTTCAACAACATGTCTATCACACAATGCACATTTGCATTAGTAATCTTCAAAAGTGATGATGACCTTGATGATGGGATCCTAAGGTCTAATGGAGAGGTTATGGAATTTTGCTTCCATGGAATAAATTCTAGAGGGATTCTTATCCTCATGGACATCTTGAAGTATATGCCAAGCTTCATCAGAAGTCTTGCAAGAGTAATATGTTCTTAGTTAACTTATCAGAAGCTAGCAATAGTTGTCCTAGGGCTATCCAAACGTTCCATGCAGCTAAGTCACTATCCTTATCAGGCTTAGGTTATGTGGCATCTAATACTTCATGTAAGAATTTTGTGTATAAGTAAGTACTAATCATGTCCTTCCACAAATTGTAGTTTGTGCCAGTCAACCTTTCATCATTGGGCATGAACATAGGCATGAATGATGACATGTACAACATACTTGAAGACGTCACTTTCAAAATTGTGGACATTGTTCTTGTTGAAGTAAATAGAACTTAAAATTTTTAAGTCAACACACTTGGAAAGAATCGGTCACCAAAAGTTGGGGTGGGGTGGGGGGCTTAGAGTAGACCTTTGGACACATTGACACCTTTGGGGGGCTTAGAATATCCAATACACACTCAAAGACACCCTTTGGGGGCATAGAATAGCCTCCCAAAGCACACACGCACACACACACACACACACACACACACACAATGGATCCTTTATATTCTTGATGCTATAAAAGAAGGTGGAACTAAGTGCCAAATTGTGCCAAATAATGGGACAAAAGCGAGGGTTGGTATCCTTGGGTAAATACAAAAGAACTCCTTAGATAGGGAGTACAATGATGTGTACTTAGTGCCAAAAGAGATGCCAAAATGATGGTTTGGAACCCTTTGGAG
The DNA here is from genome assembly GCA_020310875.1 of Ceratopteris richardii. NCBI lineage: Eukaryota > Viridiplantae > Streptophyta > Polypodiopsida > Polypodiales > Pteridaceae > Ceratopteris > Ceratopteris richardii. Next base: position 86,143,519 of record CM035407.1, on the reverse strand, counting down.
AATACAAAATAATTCCTTAGATACAAGAGTTTGTGCCTTAGTACAAGTATATTCTTGGATTGTAAATTAATGAATATTGTTTAGATAAATGAACTGTTTGAAAAGATCTCCATCTGGAGCTTCCTAAAGAGAACCAACCTTATTCATATTTGTTGCCTTGCTCATAAAAATCATATCTTCCAAAGACAAGATATTGAAATACATGCAATAGAGTTAAAGATGAGTAATTCATGATAATTTCCCAGTACTCAAGCCATTTGACTTCATTGATGATGTCAAATGCCTAATTCAAAAGACTGTCATTCGTTTTTCTGGAGAAAGGGTGCAAAAGGGAGTTTGATACAAAGAGTTTTAATTCTCTCTCTCTCTCTCTATTTATCTTTATCTCTCTATCTATCTATCTAATAGATGCACCAATAGCATCTTGCACGTTGGGGTACTCATATCAATCTGCTCCATCAAAGGCTATTGTCATGCATCGTTATTTTGGATATAGTGCAATAGTTTGCAACCGATAAACAACTTGTAAGGGTGCCAATGAAATGTCTCTATCTTACTCTCTTTCTCAAATTTCACCCTTCTTCACGAATAGAAATGAGAGGTGTAGCTGGTGTATTATGGGGAGAATGGCATAAGTACTCGATTCATGGAGAATCTCTTCTATAGCTATTGATGATG